>VYZX01007018.1:3760-85004 GCA_013401335.1 Brachypteracias leptosomus | reverse complement strand
TCACGGGGGGGGGGGGAAAAGTGAGGCGGGGAGAGAGGAGGAAGGATTTCTTTTAACTGTGGCACTGCCCTCAGAGGATCCCATCTGCTAGGAATGCTTAACTCTTAGGACTGACAGTCACACAGACACATAACTAGTCGTGGGAGGAATTTTTAAAGCAGTTTTCCAGGTGATGCTGCAGATTGCCCGTCAGTGCAAAACAGACTATACCACATGCTGTTCCCTCAATCTCCCTTCCTTGCAGTGTTCTTTGGGATTTGGCTGATGCTCTCCAGGGTTCCCATGTCCCTGGTCCTGTACTTGATGTCCCCAGTGCGAGCTTTTCTTTGCTCTGTGAGAAAGATCCAAGCAGACTTCAATTCTCTTGCTGTTCCCTCTGCTGCTGTGTGACCCTCTGGTCAGTTGCAAACCCTTGGGTGGTCTGTTGCATGGTTACCACACAATTTGAGTTCAGACTCGAAAAACTGGTTTTTATAGACACTAACCACCTGTTCTGCTAGGGAACAGCCCAGATAATTGTGGATGGTCTTTAATGATGTCTTGCTTAGCAGAGGAGACTGAGTGCTGCTCCTCCCTCCATGCAATGCCATACAACCTGCCCTTCCTAACTGTTTTTCAATTCTTGAACAGAAAAATATTGCACTTAAAAAGCATTAATAATGTCCAGCTGAACTTCAGAATGTGTACGTAGGTTCCTGAGATAGCCATAAGGAATTTGTGATGACAGAGCAGAGTTGCTGCTGCTAGCATTATTTCCTTACCCACTGCAGAAGTGTATGCAGGCTGTGTATGTATCTTCTAACAAAAAAGTATATTCTTGCATCAGGGGAGCAACTTGGTAATTACGGCCATGCTAGTTTTTAGACAATAATTGGGCAGGTAACAGGTCTCCATTCTAACCTAAGAGGATGATTGCACAAAATGTCACCAGGGAACAGCTAAAATGCTGTAATTATTAATTGCATATAATGCTATCCTACATAACATAACAGGTTATTCTACTTTCCTTTACAGGAGGCTGTGAGTTCGTACATTGACAGTTACTATGGGAAACCTTGCATGCTACTAATCCTCACATTTTAATTCATCTACTAGTAATTTATTTGTGTAATTAGGCAGTTAGTTTTCTTTACCATGTGATAGCCTCTAAAACAAAATTCGTTAAATCTGGATGATTTGATGATTTGGACAGACAGTTTGTAGAACACAAACTGTGTTGTATGCTTTTGGTTTGATATAATACCTGTGTCTGAACGATCCCAAGATGTAGTTCTAAGGTGCTTGGGATGTTTGCCCATATTCCCATAAACTATTTGTTATTGTGATTTCTTTTCTGTATAGATACATAGCTAACAGGATGGAAAGGTAGGCAATGGTGATTTTTACTCATCTGCCTTTTCTCTGTTTAAAAAAACCCAAGCCTTTTTTAACAAGGTAGTAACCTTGGGGGGAGCACCCTCCTTGCAGTATTGTCAAACACAGCTTTTGGTTATGAGTCATTCAGAAGAGGGCATTTCAAAACTGTAGGGCTCTTCTTTCACTTGCCTTAGGAATTCTGATCTGGTTTTGGATTGAGTTTTTTTTCTCTGGTCAAGTACTAAAAGCTTTGTTTAAAACACAGTTTTTGATTTAGTGTCCACTAAATACGTCTGCTACCGTTAATACTCTGGTAAAGCACAAGCCTTGTGAGCTGGTGGGCTAAATCATTCGTGTAACTTCCTTCCTGTCTTGAAGAAGTCTCCAAACTCTTAAGCACTTTCCTTGGGCCTGTTACTTGCGTTTTTACATATATTTCCCTGTAATGAAATACTAATTTTAGATTTCAAGCACACTAAATGAAGGAATATATGACTAAGATTATATGTATGCTTCTGGAATATGCTGTATGATTTTTTAACTTTGATTTGGTAGTTTACTATAGCTTGTTTGTGCAAGAGACTAATTTCTGAACAAGAATTAGAGATACAGCCTTCGCAAAGTAGGAGTACTGACACAAATGTCCACTTTTATTGATAAGCCTCCTGACTTTTCTTTGGTTTGGCTTCTGCCAGATGAGAATATAGCTTTTCTTATTTGGATTTCTTGACCTGGATTTACCATGCAGTCAGAGCTCCTTGATGCATCATTCACTGAATTGTCCTTATTCTTGATTGTGACTGTAGGGTCATAAAAGAAGGGCAAACTGGGAAAGTCACTGAAGTGCTTGGAGGAGGAGCAGTGAGCAGGCCAAACACTGCTCTCTGTTTCCAAGGGGGGAGGGTCAGACCTCAGGTCCGGACTCTCAGCTCTGGGAAGGTCATGCATGGTTGTGATCAGAGTTCCTCAAGAGTGGGGAGAGCTCCACCTCAGTGCTGTAATCTGCCTTCATGGTATAAACTGCAGGAAGAAGCATTATAATTACAGCCATACGTAGCAGTACTAAAATCAACATTTTTCTCTCACAGTTATAACTTTCTTGTATTGCTTTTTGTTTAAATGATGGATTTCTAAACATATTTTTGTGCTAGCTTCCAGGCTCCATCTCAGCCAAGGAGGAAACTTTAAGGAAAATTTATAATCAAACAATACTTAAAAGAATTGATGTATAATTATTATATTTGCTGTCAGGAATGTAATTTTCTGTAGATCTTTTGAAATTATTATTGTCATGACTTAAATCCTTGCTTTATGTCCACATTACAGATGTATTTCCAGCTATGATGTTGATAAAGCAGGTGTCTAGTATTCATAATATATGTAAAATATCTCTCGTACTTGGGATGCTTGATTTGCAGCTTTGATTTTACTTCTATTTCTTTTGTGTGTCATCCTGCCTAAGAATTCAGGATTTCATAAATCAGTGTTTTGGGTGGAGAGTTCAGTGAATGGTAGTTTCTGTGTTCATTGTTCCTAGCTATTGTCTAAATACAAAAAGTTTTTCTTAAAGCTTTATTAATTTGTGCTTGATATCTGCTGACAGTGTTACAATTTGTTTCCCAATGGGATTTTTTTTTCTTTTACCCTGCTTATTTTTTAGCACATCACTTGAACTGTCAGTACCTTTCTTGCAAATCTCCTGCCTTCCTCATACAGCTTTTTTTTAAACTCCATCTAGAGCTGTGAGTTTCTGTGAAAGACTGTCTTTTTTCGTCACTGAATGTATTCAAACAGTTGTGACTTTTTGTAAAAACACTGTGGAGCAACTGTAATGTTTTGAAACTTAAGTTTTGACTGCTTCCTTAAATGTTTGTTTAGTTTCAACTTTTCTCATCTGTTTTTTGTCCTTATATATGCTTACATGTATACATAACAAAGAGACTATTGGTATAGTCCAACATATATGTGTCTGAATACATGTATCATCAAACAGTAACTGCCTACAGTCATTTTAAGGAATTGATTAGATTTTTTTAACAAAAATACTTTCCAGACATTTTCACTTATGTTTTCTCCTCTCCCTTCCTCATTTCTGACTGGTAGTATCTATATGCATAGGTTTAACATGGTGATAAAGCAGTAAAGTCTGGGTGTAAACCAGTGTTTTATAGTTTAAATAAATATTACAGCATTTTTATGTCTGTGTGTAATACGTACTACAGTAGCTAAAAATGTAGGTGTGCCTGTTTTATGCAGGGTTTGGGTCACTGAAGGGTTACATATGTTTTTCCTTACCCGGAAACATTTGGCTGTGTGCTCCTGGATGCAGTGGGCTGACTCAGGGATGGAGATGAATACAAGATTTGTCATGTTGTGCATTGTCTTGTATTTCAGTGGTTTCTCCTTCATTTAATTTTTGCCTTTGAGATACTTTTTATTTCCAGCATCATGGTATTTCATAGTGAAAGTTTTATGGAAGTCAGTTTAAATGACTTAATTGAAAACCAACAAATGTGTCAAGGGAAGTGTTAGTGTAAAGGTGGTTTTTGGATTTGTAAATACTTGGGGAGTGTGTTATCTCAGAAGAACTCTACATGCACATAAATGTTTGTGGCTTTTTCTTTTCTCTCTCATTAGGAACTTGCATGTCTTTCTAGCCTAGTTATCAAGTGCAAAAATACTTTGTTTTAGGATTTGCCTAGGGAAGGTGTGTAAAATGTATAAAACATGTTTTATGAACTGCAAACTGGTCACAATATGACCAACATTTTTTCAGTTTCTTTTAACTAAAAGCATAAGCTAAGCTTCTTACATAGTTCTCTCTATCTTGAAACTCCTTTGTTTAATCCTCCCCCCTTTCCAGCACTTGAATGCAGATACTTTTGGTGTACATCTTGCCATGCAACAATTGTAAACTGGAAGTAAAGAGCACTTTTTTTTTTTTCTTTCCCTGCACATGAAATTACTGGGGTTTTAGGCAGCAAACTTGAAGTGTGATTTAGTGGTGAAGGCATAAACCTGGCAGTCAAAAGATGTGAGGAGTGTCTGTAGGATGATTCTAGCAAATGAGACTTTTTTCTGGCTTTTTCTTTCTGTGGAATGTTGATAGAAATAGTAGTACATGAGGTTTTGTTTACTCATCTTGGAGGCCCCCAGACAAAAGAGGAAAGTGTTCCGGACATTAACAGTAATTTGGCTGCTGGAAGTTGCCCAAAGTACTGTCAGTATGTTCTTGTTCTTACTGAAAAATAAAGTAGCAGTTCTCTTTTTTAATAAGTGTAAGTCAGCTTGGGTCCTGCTCGGCAGCCTGTTGTGAAAGTCATCACTTCTAATAGCAAGTGCCCCAGGGGCCGCCGCAGAGCATTGACTGCTCAGGGCTGACTCAGAACCTAAACTGTTGACACTGCTCATCTAGAAAAGTGATGCAATTATGATTCTCCTCCCTAGTCTGGGAAGGCATCTTGGATCTCCTCATTCACAGCTCCAGCTTTCAGTGATGTGGTGAGTCTTCACTGCTTGTGTATATTTATTGGTTCCTGTTCCTTGAATTCTTGAATATTCCCCTGAAATTATGGACTGGATATAACTAAACTGTTACTGGTGTAACTAAACTGCCTTTTGTCAGGTGTTAAAATAGAGAATTACAGACCACCCTGGCTGATTGTTTATCAAAGGTATTGAGAGGTTTGTTTTGCCCTGAGAAGTTGATAATTTCTCTTGCTGACTCTTGCCAGCATCTCTCCAGGCTGTCCCTCATCTTGGAGCACATGTGGGAGCACAGTTCCTTCCTGCGATGGCTGCTGCGGCATTTTCAGTTTCAGGGGCACCTTCCTGCTGTCACCTCCTTGTTCTGCCTCTCCTTCTCAGCTGGCCACTCCACTGGCTTATTGTAGGGGAGTTGGAGTAGATGACCTTTGGAGGTCCCTTCCAATCCAAACCATTCTATGATGGTAATGATGCATGTATCAGCTTGAACCGTACGTAAAAAAGTAGTGGTCTTGTTACAACTGTGAAAGGAATGAAAGGAATGTTATGATTTCATCCACTGTTCTGTCTTGCCACTGCTCAGAGATACTGAATTCATTTGCTACTGAAAAAAAATGGCATTAAATGAAGGATTCCCCCCCTTTCTTTAACTGAATTTACAGCACTGATTTGCTGTGTTGTTTTTGTAACTGCCGTGCCCGTCAGTGGGATTTGAAGAACTGACGTTCTGCTGTCTTTAACATCATGCATTCTTATTTAATTTGTGTTTTAAAATATATAATAATATTGCACAATAACTGAATTATTATTTTATGTGATATTTAAAGCCCAGCATTGTGCTTCCTGCTACAGCTGAGCAGGCATTCTCCTCCCAGGACTATATCAGTTTCTGGAAGTACAAGATTAAATTCCATGAAAAGATTTAAGTGCTAATGAAGAAGTTTAATGCATTGTTATAGTTCAAAAGTATTTTTGTCTTACAAGCTTGGGACTACTAAATTCCTAAAATGTCTTGTGAGCGTTCATCTACTTTGCTGACGCCTTTTATGGGCAAATGATGGTACTAGATCTATTCCTTTGGGAGAGAAAAAAGGAATACCACACACTTAGAGCCAGTCAGCCAGCAGGAAATCTGTGGGAGAGAAAAAGCTAGAAAATGGGGTTTGAGTTCTTTAACCACAGTTGTTGTCCTTTTCATACAGGGGCTAAGAGCTTCAGAAGGTTTTGAGAATTTGTATGTGCACAGGACGGAAAGGCAGGATTACAGGCGAGCAGAACACCTCTGGAATTTATTATGCTTTAACCACAGGATGTGGTTATTGAAGTAACATTCTTGGGTTTTTGGCAATATTTGGATCTGAGGCCTTCTCTTAAACTGTGCTGAGCAACTTCAGTGAAAGTTAAAAGTAATGAGAATTTTGAAAAGCAGGGAAATGGCCGTGACAGTATTTAAATGGGTGATTTGTGCTTCCATGGAAGCTCCATGATCTACCAGGTGAGATTTGGCCAGTCAACTCTCCAAGCATGGCTTCACCTCCTGGTTCTGCCTCGGAAGTGCTTCACAGCATGGGTTGAGCACTTTCCCTGTAACTGCTTCGTTTCTCCTTGTGTTTCTGTGTAGAACGTGAAGTGTTTGAATCATGGGTTATCTTTTAGGAAACTGCCAGCAAATCCCATTTTAAGGCTTACATCCATTATTAGTTTGTCTTTTGTTGGTGTATAGTGTTCATAAAATCTTACTTTCTCCCTCAACATCAAAAGATAAACTCAGGGATTTTATGGATATTGCAGAGTTGAATTATGTTTTCATTAAAGGATATTGCTTTTTCTCAGTTTTGAATGGTTAATTCTTAATTTCTGAATTTCTGTCACTTAGTTTTTTATCTCATTATGCCATTTGATCTACTTATAGGTGAAGTCCACTGTGCCTTACTAGTTTGGCACATTTTCTGTCTCCTTTGGTTGATCCTATGGGATTTAAACTCTATAGTGCTTTTCAATCAGACTGGTCTTGGTGTAGATCCCTGTCACTACCAAACCTGTCAAAGTAGGTGCACGTGTAATCCAGGCAGCAGTATGAGGGTGATGAGAGAAAGGAAGCTTTAAATACCCCCACACTGAGTTTTGCCAAATAGCTTCCACAGAAGCTGGAGGGCTGAAGCTGCAAGAGCAGAAACCATGGATTCTGTAACACAGCCTTGTAGTAATGATATTTCTGTTGTTGCATTTGCTTATTAAAAAAAGCTGCAATTTTAGATGTGAAATAGTTTAAATATGAACTACTGTCTAAAGTTCTTAATTAACTTCTTGTACCAGGTAGAAAACTCCTAATTACTGAAAGTGAAAACCACTCCAGCAATGCCACATAACCTTTAGACCTGTCAAAGCAAGGAAGATTGTACCAGAAACTCTTGGAGACCTTCTTAGGAGCACTTTTAAGATTGGCTCTGCATGTGTGTGTTCTTACTTCAGACTTCCCACATTCAGGAAGTATGTCCTGCATTAACTAAACATTACTCCTGAGAGACCAGAAAGCAGTTGTGGTGTAGAAATCCAGTTTTCTAGGTGTATCCAGGGGGAGGATCTTATTTCATGTGAGTTTATAAGACAGTGGTAGCCAGGTTCAAATGTGACGAGGTAAAATGAAGAAGGGAACTGAAGGCTGTTCAGTGAGTGGTAACTCCTACAGTCAGCGTGCTCCTTCATGTTGTAGTTTGGGAATTTTAAAGTCCCTTTTATTGGAGAAGTCAATACACTCTCGACTCTTCTTGTGGTTTTCAATGTAATTTTGAAGGTGGCATGGGAGAGGAGCTAATGCCAATTTTATCTAAGAGTTTGCTTTGTTCTGACTTTCTTTTTTGTTGTTGTTCCTGAGCATTTATACTGTTTCTACAATAAACTGTCTTAGACATTTCTGAATAAGGTAAACTTTAGGCTAAGCATCAGTTCAATGTATATTTTTTTTTTACTGTCATTTAGGATAACATGGAAGTGATTTTTAGAAGATCTATGTTAGCCAGGCAGTAAAGTAGAAAGAAGCATTTTAGTATTTGTAATAGTTTGCTTGATTTATAATGATTGTTTATTTTAAAAAAGATTATATGAAATATAATTTAAACATTTCTGAAAAATATTGAAAGTGCTTAAATATGGACCATATGTAGCTGCGGGGGAAATAACTCTAGCAGCATTATAAAATGGTGTCTGAAAGATCTGTCTGTTAAGATATAGTTGAATTATAGCAGACTAGTGTAATAATACAAATCAGATTCATTTTAAAATACTTTTGCTCAGTTAGTTATTGTAACGAACTGTGTTTTTTACAAATTGACTTCAAGTGAATGTCAGTATTTCAGAATACGTATTAGTGAAGTCATTCAAAAATTATACAAGAAGTTTCCTGTAAAATACTTCACTTCTCAATGTAAATGTGATTAATTTGAACTAAATTAAGATATTTTCACAACTATGGATATTCAGGATGAGCATTGAGATTAGATCTCCAGCAGTATTTGTGTTGCTGCTAGACCTACTAGGTGAACTCTTGAGAGTCATGGCAACTCTAAGTTAATAAATAAACTAAGTGGATAACCAGAAACCCTTGGTGCACTGCAGTGTGTCTTTACAGAGGTTTATGGAGGTGTCCACTGAACCAGTCAGAAAGTCTGAGTAAGGTTAGTGTGAACACTTTTGAAAATATTAGTCAAAGCTGTTAAAATTAATAATTTCAACTTATGTTTAAAAAATGAAGCTACTGGTCAGAATACAAAGCGTATCTTATAACTGGATCAAAAGCAAAAAGTGAAGGTTGCTGCTTTTTTGAAAAAGTAGTCCAGAAAGCCCTGATGTTTTGTTAACTTCTGTATAATATCCATAACCACAGTGAAATCTGGATTTTCGCATTGGTTAATGTGTTGGTGAACGATCAGTGAACAGATGTCTTGAATAAAACTGGGAGGAATCAAATCTGCAAGTTTTCGCATTATGTGAAATTTGTTATTTCTTGAAGCTAATGAGGTCTTCCTGAAACTAATCAAGGACTATTGTCATGTCCTCCTCTTTGTGCTCTAATACTCCAAACCTAAACCAAAGGAAAAATCTTGAAAATACTGATAGGCAGAGGTGTTACTAAGAAGCAAAAAGAAGACTGTTTTTTAGTACTGTAGGAGTTTTTTTCACCTTTGACCAGTTTTAGCTTGATAAAGTTTAGATAAAATCCCCAAAGGCCATGATAAAGCAGATCTGTGCTGCAGGTGCAGCATTGATCCACCAGCTCGATACTACGCAAATAACAATTTGGTTGGTGTGAAAAGCAATTGCTGGTAAAGCAGCAAGGTGCAGTGCTCATAATGTAACTGGTTAAATGTTCCTCACTCAGAATGAAAATGGCCTGCAAGCTGTTGCTAGGGAAATAGGCACCTGTGGTTAGTGCTGAATGCAGAGAGCTCTGTCTGTCTTGCAGATCAAAAAATGGCTCAAAGTGCTGTGTATCACTTCCGGAAACTTGCTGCTTATCAGCAGGCTGGTCTCCGTGCCTCTGAGGAGCTTCTGTTACAAAGAGAGAGAGAATCCTTTTTTTTTCTTCTTTTTTTTTTTTTTTTTCCCTCCCTCCCCATCCCTGTTTACATTTTGATGTGTATTTCTCTCACTTGTTATCTTTGTTTATAACATCTGTGTGTGATGGGAAGTGTGCTGTCTTCAGGACCTGATCCTCAGAACGCCTCTAGGGGACATGCAGCTTGATCCCTCTGCAACTAAAGTGAATCTTGCATGTAACTTTTATCAGGGGTTCTGGCAAAAAAGTAATGTTTTTAGGCACATCTTCAAAAAATATAATAATTTTTAAAAGAACCAGTAAACTTGGTGAATTTGGCGTAGTCCTTAAATTAACTTTCTAAAAGCCAACTAGGCACATTGCAAATACAAGTTGCTACAATAAAGCACCTTCATGAACATTAAAAACTGTTCTAGGTCCTTTAGCTCCTCTTCTGAAATCTCTGAAGAGTGCTGTTTCTGGGATGATTTTTAAAGACTGTCTAGTATATTTTTCTTAAAGGCATTATGAAATTTCTGGGACACTCTATTTGGGCATCCTTCTCATTTCCCCAGCTGAATACCAGTAAACTGCTGTGGAGGATTGCTCTCCAGACAGCACTGGTCCATTTCAGAGGAACCTGAGGCATCTTTCTACTGTTTACCAGGGACTTCCCCTTAATGCTGAATACACAATAAGGTGAAAGTAAAGAAGCAGCTTATTTGGACATTCCAGATAGAACATGCAACAAATGTTAAACAGTCTTATCTACTTTTACACAGGCACAGACACAGTGGATTTGTATCTGCCTTTTCAGATGAATTCTGAGAGATGTCTTACTGTTTTTTTTTCTCTTATCTACCTCCAAGATTGCCAGAAGACTGTCAGGATCTTGACCTTTTTCTTAAGAATTATCTTCAGTTTCCACATAATTTCTATAAATGCTGATGCCTGTTGAGTTTAGCTAGGTGGAGCTAATTCCTGGCCAAGGTAATGGGACTTGGTCACAACTGTCCTAGGGCTTATGTATGAACTGACCGTTTAACCCTCTGTGACAGAATGGAGTGCCTATTTTGAGTGGTGATTAAAGTAGTTTGTGTATCCTAGCAAAAAATATAACAGAGAATTGATAGGTTTATTTTAATTCTTTTTGCTGTAGAGTACTTTGCATCCACTCTGATTTTGTGTCAGATTATTTGGCAGTTTCACTTGCCTTTTGGTTTCCAAAGTATGTCTCCAGTGACAAAAGCTTTGGGGTGAACAACAAAGTAGACCTTGACACATTCCCTTCCCAGCACAGTTGTTTAACTCCTATCAGGTTTCCCACTGACATCTTAATTCCAATTTCCTGCTCTGGGCCTATTCTCCTCTGGGTCATTGTTTCAACACTGCTGTACAACCATTTACTATCCTTCTTGGTTCCTGTCCCTGGTGGGTTTATACTGAATACCAACAAGGAGTAGTGAGCAGCCATGCCTCCTGCTGATGCCTGGTACTTTGCTGAGGTGTTGAACTTCTTTGGCAACTTGTCACATCTGAACAGTTGTTCCCATAATGCATGTGAAGCTGAAGAGAGGAAGACAAAGCCAAGAGCTGTTATGTATGATAAGGATTCCCCTACTAGAGAGCTGGTGTGCTAAGTTCAGGGATGATAACCTGACCGTGTCTTCTGATCATCTGTCTATGTGGAGATACAGTTTTCTGTTTAGGACATCTCAGGAATGTGCCTTTCTGCACTTCTCGTGCTCCAAGACAAGCAAACCTAGTGGGCAGAATCTCTTCATTTCCGCACTAGCAGTAGATAGAGCTGCAAGGTGCAGGGAGGGATTTTTTTTTTTTCTAGTTGTTTTTCCTGCCATATTGTCATATCCTCTGATCTGTGATCCAGAATCCCAAATGTTTTTTTATGTTGTTTTATTCTTCTTGGGGTAGTTAGTTTTTTTTAATTGTTGATATTTGATTTTGTGTATAATAAAACTAAACTGAAAAACTTAGGGCTTTTGTTATCAAGAATGCCGTTAAGAAAACATGCTTCTATTTTTAGAAAAGTACCTTTTGCTGTCACACAGGCCTTGCTTGAAAAGCATTTAGTTCAGTTAGGATAAAGATGATACCTCTCATCAGTCTTTAGCTGCCTTCTCAGACATTTCCATCTACCATTAAGTATTTCAGTCATGTTACATTCATGCTGCTGCTTGCCACGGTATAGTTAAGTACTTTTTCTTCTACTGATTGTCTGAATAAAAGGTTCATAACACGTGGAGTCAGAGATTGAGCAGTTTTTTCTTTCTTCAACAACAGGGGGAAGAGAGAAGTGTTGTAACTACTTACAGTGGTTCTTGGAGTAAAGGTTCCTTTCTTGTTGCAGGTTGGTGTATGTGATACATCTAAAGATTTAGTGTAAAGGATCATACCTGGGAGGGCTGGACTCTACTGCAGGAGTTTCAGAATGATCAAACGCACCATAGTGGAGTGGACAAATACGACTTTTGCCAGTGAGTCCTATGGCCTGGAATGGTAAGCAAACAACAAGCATGTGGTTTTTATCGGTAGTCTCAGTAAGATTTATGACCATAAAACCCCAAGTAATCTGTTATGCTCAGGTCAGAATTAGAGTCCAGGTAAAAAGTGCTTTCTGAATGGCTGCGCACGGCCCTGGGGATTGGTTAGATACTGATCAGTGATAACCTTCAGTAGGGTAGTGGCTGCATACTTTCTATTTTGGAAAGTTATTCAATGGACTTCATGCTGCTCTAAGGCAATAACTGCAAACTGCAATAACTGTTTTTAGAAAAGAGACTTTTGCCATATCCTGAAGCTTTGCTGTGGCTCTCCTATTATTTCAGAGTTTTGATATTAACCAGTTCTGTTTTAACTCTAGTTAACTGGACTTAGTATCAGCAAATTGGAAAGATAAAGCTGCTTAAGAAGAACTTAATTTAATTTAAAAGTGTCGCCTTCATTTTGGCTGTTGCCAGGCGAGATACCCATGTTTCCCTTGGTGGGTCAGTGCTTCACAAGGTGCAGGTTTCCAGTAGTGTGTTGGAATTGAGAACAGCAGGACTGACTGTCAAGTAAAGCTTTGAAAATGGTAAGATTAAAGATAAGAAGAATGAGAAGAATGGTAGTGATTAGATCCGTGTTCAGACATTTCATTATCATAGTAGACAATCAACCTCTAGTGTGGAGAAAATAAAATATCCTGTGAAGCATGTTGGTTGTCTGTGAAAAACCCTGACTGCTTCTGCATGGCTTGGCTCTTTCCGTGATCCCAGAGAGCTTACTCAGGCACTTAAGAATGCTTGGTTCATGTGGCATGTCATCTGGATCAGTGAAAAATACGTTGAAAGCTCCTAACAATTTTCAAGTGTGTGTTGGTATCAAGTGGGACTGAAAATACAAGATTTCATCCCATTACCATTGTTTTATTTCAGAATGAGTCCACAAAGGACCTTTGGTAAACCAAATGTTACATTTTGGGGAACTTTCCTAAGCCAAATATTGCGTTTTGGAAAACTTTTAAAAAATAATTGTGTGTGGTTGACTGCTGTTGTGTCCTGGAGTAGGATATGACTGTAGAAATGCTTGTTAGAAGCATAGGTTTTGTCTCCTTGGTAGTGTTTTTAATACTTCACCTCCAAGGGAGGGAACTTCCTTGTTTTAAGTGTTAGTTTTAGGGTTTTTGGCTGTGAAGTACGGATGTGGTGGTGTAACAAATGTTGCATGGGTGACATGTGAAGAAGTTTGGGGAACATTAAAATTCCCCTCTAGTATATAGAAATGAGATTTGATTTTTTTTTTTTTTAAAACCTGTCCTTGGTGAGACTTACTCTTGAAGTACTAGTTGTTAAGTAAAGGAGGGAATTGGATTTAATCTGTCTCCTTCCCTTCCCTCTTGCTTCATAAATAGTGAAGGCTTTGCTTTCTTAAACTTAAAGAGCATTTTATCCCTTAACAAAATTATTCGTGCTGTAATACCACCCTGTGGTACACTGCCCCATGTACAGATGCACAGTCATGTTTTTTTTCATTGTCCATCTCTTGGCCTTGGGCTGAGGTTTATTTCCAAAGTGGGTCCAGTTACTTCAGGAGGAGCAATAATCTGAAGAATGATATAGATGATTCTGTTGAGTAAGCAGAGGCTCAGACAAAACCAACTATTTTGGCCTTTGGTAGCAGGCACAAGTGATGTTATTCTCACATTATGGTTCACTCTTGCATTTTGGTTACGATGTTTGGCAAAATTGCTTCAAAACAATACTTGGCTCTGTGATAGAACTCTGCACTGATAGCAGAGCACAGTAGGAGTATAGTGCTCATCTAGGCTTTGAGCAGCCTTAAAGGTCCATTACCTACTGTTCAGTGATGCGTTTTCAGTGTACATGTCAATGTTAGTTCATCCACAGAATTAGAGACTGGGTGGGTGAGGATGCTGAAGAAACCAAGAATGTTATTGATGTCAGCGAACAGTTGGATTTCAGCTGCCTATATGTATTTCCACATACTTCAGTAGCGTGGAAGTATTGCAGCCAGGAGAGAGAGGTGTTTATCTTTGAGCCTCCTTCTCTGTTTTACTAGGTTTAGTTGAACTGAACCTAAATAGCAAGTGGTTTCTTATCTTGCTCAGGACAGGTTTTATCTTCTTCCTGCCCATAGGGCGGCCCGTGTCCCCTGCCATGTTCTGAGCAAACACACTGTTTGCTCTAGAGGTGGGAAGGATGCATTTCTGTGTTGGACTGTAACACTTCCCCTAAATAACTAAGTGAGACAAGGAAAAAAGAGTAACATGTGATGCCCATTAGACTCCTGTTCACAGTGATTTTTTTTTTTTTTTAACATCTGTTGGCATATCTAGCCATAGCCATAGAAGACTCAAGTTACATCCTTGTATTCTAGCACATCAGCACACTGTGCTTCTTGATTGCTTCAGTGAGATGGAAAAGCTGAGGTATATTTAAAATATTGCTATACAAATGAGAGAGATTTCATTTTAGATTAAAGTAAGTAATTATATTGAGCTTAGAAAGTTTGTCAGCCTAAGCACTTTTGTTTGCCATGTGCTTATAATTCTGTATCCTAAATTATATTGTCTGAAAAAACCCCACTTTTGACAATTTAAACATACCTTTCTTGAAGTGATTTTCTTCTTGTTGCTAATTTCAAGATAGGCTGAGTATTACCTAGTGTAATACTTTTTTCTTAAAAAATTTTGAAAATATCTGGGATTTTAATTTCTGTAAAAATCAAGGGTATTCTAGTAGAAATTGAGGCTTACACACACTCCCTCTCTATTCCTATCTCAGCTGAAAACTGTTTTTCATCACAGTGTTCAATTTAAATATCCTGTGTTTCATGGTTGTTTTTTTCTAGTTTCTGTAGCTTAATATTACAGGTTTTATTGCTGTAAATAACTGCACAAGTATTCTGCTTTTAATATAATTAAACAGAAGTTACACAATGAAGAGCTATCCCAACTTCTGAGGCCACTGTATTCAAAGACATGAATTTTAAATAGGTCATTGAAAACTTTAAGTGTAAATAGAACATTTACTTTTGTAGTGGTAAGTTCAATTTTAACCTAGCTAACGTCAGAAAATCTATCTGTAGGATGTGGCAGGGAGTCTAGGAGTCATGAAATAATCACACACCCTAGACTTTGAAAGATGCAAGCCCAACTCAGTTCCCTTCTGATGTGTTCTATCTTTTCACACCCTGGAGTTTCCTGCTTATGAAAACCAGTATTGTAAAAGGACTTTTCCTCTTGCTGAGCCAGACCCAGCAGTTAATGGTAAGGCTTAATAGATTTGTTAGTTGAACCATGATGTGTTTAAACTACCTTAGACCAGTAGTAAACCCTTCCATGTAATTCAGTTGCACCAGTCTGGTTATGTGGATTCTTCTTCCTTTCCTGCTAACTTAGTCTGTGAACTAGTCTTAAAATACAAATCTTCAGTTTCCTGAGCCATCCTCTGTCACCATTTCTCTGTCCTACCTGGATCAGTAGCGTAGAGATTTCGTTCTGTGACTGTAATCTTTCCTCAGAATCCTATAATAGCGGTGTTTAAAACTGAGCAGTAAGGTCCCCAACTCCAGAAGCTACATTCTTGGTATTCTTTTTCTTTAGGCTGTGGACTCGTGAGAAGTAATGAGTCAATTGAACAACTCACTGCTGCCCTTGCTTTCTGACCTGTGGTTTGCCTTTCCTTTCCAAGCACTGGGCCAGCTGCAGAACTCATCTGTGCCTCTGCTAGCTGTCACACTCCATCACCCTGACAGAGAAGTGACAAACAGCTTTCTGTTGTTGTATTTGG
The DNA here is from genome assembly GCA_013401335.1 of Brachypteracias leptosomus. NCBI lineage: Eukaryota > Metazoa > Chordata > Aves > Coraciiformes > Brachypteraciidae > Brachypteracias > Brachypteracias leptosomus. Next base: position 69,317 of record VYZX01007018.1, on the reverse strand, counting down.
TGAATGGGCCCCCAAGAGAGCCCGGTGGGTGCAGGAGCTGAGTGCCTGGGCAGGCAGGCTGTGCAGCTGGCACAGGACAGGGCGTCTGAGTGGGTGAGATCTCCTCCTCCTTTGGGTGGTCTGAGCTGGCTGTTGGGCTCAGGTGTTTGGGAAACCACAGCCCCCGTTATTTCACGTCTTCCATTTCTGCTGGTGACTGAAAAACTGTTCTCAAATTACACAACTTGTTATTCATATTTTAAAGGCTGTTGTAGAACAAATGTCACAAGGAGAAGCAATCTACTGAAATATGAATGTGAATTTTAAAAGTTCAGTTTCAGTGCTTTCTTTGCAGTCTGTTTAGCACCTTCATTGCCGTGGCCCTCGCTGTTCAAGGGCACAACCTAGGTGATGTAGTGTCATATTTTGCCCTGGTTGTTCTGACATGGTGGGATTTCTTCTGCCTCCAGATTTTTTTTCCAAGTAAGACTACTTTTTTGTATTGATTTGGCTTTTTAATGTAAATATAATTTTGACTGATGCTTACTTTTTGTAGGAAAATAGAAGGTAAATATAAGTAAGATTTTTCTGTATGGCACAAGGAGCTTTTCAAAATTAAGGGAAATGAACTTTCACATGAAAACCTTCATAAGATAAAATAAAAAAGGTTTACCTTTGTAAAGAAACTTAAGTGTTCGAGTAACATTTACCACTGCTAGCAGATAGATCATTAAAAAGACATCTATTCTCCATTTAATATTTTTTGTATGAGTAGAAAAAGGAAAGGTGACTGAGGCTGGCATTTGAAAGCAGAGTCTAAAAGGAAGAAGTTGTGTCTTTAATGTGAATGGTATTTCCTGTGGTGTACATTTGGATTGCTAACGTTCCTTTCCTAGACTGAATTAGTTGTGGAGTCCACTAGACTGGAGATTATTTTTGCCTGAGATTCATAATTGGCCTACTAATCTCCTTCAATTATTCTACTGGATGTTTATAGATTCCTGATTCCCTTTTAATATCTGGTAATGGGTAATTACAGTCAGCAATCATTCTTGTCATGGAAATAGCTAAAGTAATTTCAGAAACGCTGTTGTCATTTGTATGAAACAAAAGATGGAATGGAAATCAAAACTGTACCGTCTGTCTTTGGTGCTGCAGTAGTTAAAGATGGAAAAACTAGTTCTGCTTGCTTTTGTGTTATTGAGATAAATAAGGCAATGTGTATCACTTCACTTGCTTCTTGCTATTAGGGCCTGTTTTAATGTTTCATGAGCAAGACTGCTTTTTAGTAAACAGCTTTAGGTGAGCAAGGCTTATGTCCTTGTCAAATGAACATCTCAGTGAAAAAATACTCGAAAAACTGTCCAGGTGATTACTGTGGATATGTTTGTGAATATATTGGTAGTTTTGAAATGAAGAACAGAACTGCAATGTACTGGGATCCCTTTTGAAAAGGCATTAACTTGTCAGTAGCCACTGTGAATAATTCTCCCAAGCAAGTGATCGCTGCTCGTCTGCACGTCCCGTTGTGGGAGTGTGAGGGCAGGCAGGAGGGCACAGGTTTGCCCCATCCACTGCCCGGCCTGCCACCGAGCTGGCACCTGGAAACTGGTCATGCTCTGCAAATACAGAGAATAAAGGAGAGCCGGCGCAAGAACTTCTTTGTTATTATCAGCCTGTCTTTAGTAGCAGGTAGCATCATTCTTTCTGTTGCTGCACCTTGCATTGCTGAGGGGAGACTGCTCTTCATGGATTTGTTCAAGAGAGAAGTCACTGTGGTGAGTGGCTTCCTGCTCTGCACTCCCCATGCCTTCAGTGTTCTCCTGTTTCTCCCTCCTTCTTCTGCCCTTGTATTTATTGCTCCTCGCAGACAGTTGCTGTGGAGGAAGGTGCTGGAATTACCCCAGGCATCAATGCCCTTGGGCTGCTGTGTGACCTACAGTGCTTTAAAAAATCCCTTCAGAAGTAGAGGGCCCAGTGCAGTGTGCTATGGGGGGAAACTGATGGGCCTCTGCTACTTACTTGAGCTCTAGATGGAAGGAGGGTAATGAAGAAGTAATTGGGATGGAAGTGCTTAGAAAAATGGCCCTTACCTGTGGCTCCAAGCAGGCAGTGGGAACTAGGGACTTTGTGGATGTGAGGCAGTTGTCCAGAGGGCAGGAAAGGTCACTGGAACTGAAACAAAGAGCTGCTGGATTGTGATCACCAGGTACAGCTGGTCAAGGGTGCTGGGGCCCAGGGGTGACCCTTTAGTTATTACCAGGACAAAGACTCTCAAGACAAACTTTTAATTTCAGTATGTTTTGAAAGGTATCCTGGAGGGCCTGGATCTTCACAGCATTTGCCCGTTTAGTAATGTTTCAGGGATATAAAACCTTTGCAGCCAGAAGCTTCAAGGAGATTGTGAAATGCAAGAATTTGATGTGTTTCTGCTTCAAGTTGATAGAAAAATCTACTTGTTTTTTCTTGGATTTTCAGTGCTCACTTCATCTATGCTGGTTGGAGTATGCACAGGTAGAGCTGTATGAATTGCTAGGAGGCAAAAATCACCTCCATCTTGCAAACATTTACAGTATTTTACGGATGTCACCTGACCAGAGAATGAAATTTGAGGTGCTAACTAAAGTATTTTGGTGAGACTTGACTATCAGAGTGGAAAATATAGTGCTGATGTGCCTTGGGAAGTAGTAGTAGCCTGTCTAGAAAATAAGATGGGAGGAAGAATGCTCTGTTTACTGACTACCATCTCACGAAGGTGCATTATGAACAGATGCCTGCAATGCAAATGTGTGGGGGAAAGGCTGTTACCTAGTGATACCTTGCATATTGCTTATGACAAGGCTGGAAATGGAAAGTGGGTGAGGGCTGCTTTGGAGGCACAAGGAATTGTGTTCTCACCTCATCAGCTGATTTGCCTCCTCTGCCTTGAACTTACTGCTTTTGCCCCCAGTCTGGGTGATGCGTGTTCCCAGATCAGGTTTCCTTGTGAAGAGACTTGCTTTTTTGTAGCTACTTAGCTTGAGCAAACTGCAAAAGAAAGAGGCTTCTCTGGCTTTTGTAGTAAGACTTGTTAATGTAGCCCATGATATCACGTTTCAGTTAGTGTTCTTTAAAACACTTGGTCTCTATAGGCTCTGTATTATGGTCATGTCTATTCTGCAACTGTCCAGTCCAGTTCTTAAGAAAATGTTGTGTATTGACACAAAGTGCTGTGGACAGTTTTAACTAGCCCGGGAGAACAAAAGAGCTTCAGTCCAAGCCTAGTACCCTAATGAAATGTTTACTTTCATATTTTTTGTAACAAAATCCTAGGGCTTTGTCAGTGGGAGACTGGAGAGTTCAGCAATGTTTGAAAATTCCTGTCTATGGGAAGGAAAACAGAGAAGTCAGAAATACCTAGATTTGTGAAAGATAGAAGTGTCTTTTTTGCTTGCAAGTGAAAGGTGGCTCTGTGTGTGCACCAGGCCTTGCCCAGTACTTGCCTAGGAAAGTTTCCTGCTGAATGTGAACGCAGCTTTGTTCCCAGTGGCTTGGAACAGTAGATCTGGAAGGCTGTAGCTGTTCTGATTCATGTTCTGGAAGGAATCCTATTGTCAAATTTTTTGTGCCTATCACATATCCAGTGTTTGTTCTTACATATTCATTGAGTAAATTTCTTTATCTGACCAAATGCTTTTCATGTTAATTGGCATGCAGATGGCTGTGGAGCTCACCCAGATCTGACTAAATCATATTCGCTTGTTGTTTGGACATTCCTGTAGGTTCTCAGGGCAGATTCCAACCCATACTGCTGGGGGTGTTTCTTATATATACTAATCTGGTTGACAGATTGTTCCTTCTCCTTTCTAATTCTTCAGAGCAGTGAAGGCTTCTAATGAAATGAGGCTTTTTCTCAATCAACCGATGATCAGAGCTCCAGGGTTTTATGGCAGCAGCCCAGGTCCAGTCCCGACTTGGCTTGGTGTGTTTGCCACCGGTGCTTCTTGGGAGTGCTGTTTGGTTTTGGTGACCTGTTGCCATTTCAGGGTTACACCTCTCTTGTGGCATCAGAATGGCAAATCTCCAAGAAACAATGACCAAAAAAAGCACAAGTGACGCTGTGGTGCACAGAGCTCATGTGATCCTTAACTATGTAAACAAGAGTGTGTTAAATTGGTGATTTTACTAGTTTGTGGTGCCATCTGTGAGACTTTTTCTCCATCTCAGATCTGTCTTCTGCATTTTCAGGAGGTTGCTGGAAAAAATTCAGAGAAGGGGAAGGGCACAAAAAGTGGTGGCTTTCAGCTAAGTCTGCTAAGATGATGATTGATAGGTCATTATGTTTGTCACAAGTAAAAATCTGTTTATTCAACTAATGCATAATTGCATGATTCTCAAACAGCTATTTGTGTGTTGCAAGTAATTTGCAATTTAAAAATACTTAACTTATACTGAAGGAGCACAAGTTGCTCTGAGGTACTTTTTAAAAAGGCAGGTAGTAGTGTCAGTGGGATGGACATGGGATGCAAGTTGGAACTAGCTCAGGGTTGAATTATTCATCTTAAAGTAGCATTTATGCAGTGTATTAGAGGTTTAATTCATAGAATCATAGAATTAAGGTTCTTGGTATATCAATAAAGTACTGTTTGGGGGGGTTCTTTACCTAATGGAGTTTTGAAAAGAAAATTCTGTGATCAAGGAGTCATTCATAAGTACTTGTAATGTAGATGTAGGAAGAGCAGTGGAGGAATGAAAAAGTCAATAAGATAGCAATGTCTTTTTATTAACATGGATTAAACCATTGAAGAGACATGTCTCTTCAACTTGGTGCCCTGTAGAACTCTTTAAATAACGTTCAGCAATAGTTCCAAGCTGACATTTGTCATCTTTTTCGTCTTTTTAGGTAACTGAGCCACAGCCACACAGTCTAGTTTTGTATAATAGAGATCATCCCTGGTATTGGGTTTTTTTCATTGACGTAGTCAGAAGAATAAATTACAGAAAGTAAGGTGTGAAGTTATTTTTCTTGGGCTTCAATGCTAAGTAGCCCAAGACAGCATTACTTGTCTCTCATAATTGCTAATATATTACTGCTTAGCAATTAATAGTTATTTTTAGGAAGTAGATTTGGTTCTGCAAACTGGAAAAATAAGGCTCCCTCTCCTATTACCATAAAAATTGCTCTCAAAATCATATTTCTGCAAGTATGTTAAAGAACTTTTTCATTGTTTTTGTTCTGAAAATATACTTTTAGAGGGAATTGTCACAGTAAGCCTGCAATCTCATGTATGTATGTATATGTGTGTGTATATATATATAGAATCATTGAGGTCCCTTCCAACCCTGACGATACTAAGATCATCTAGTTCCAACCCCCCTGCCATGGACAGGGACACCCCCCACTAGATCACGTTACTCAGAGCCCCATCCAGCCTGGCCTTAAAAATTTCCTGGGATGGGGCTTCCATCACTTCTCTGGGCAACCTGTGCTAGTGTCTCCCCATGCTTATGGGGAAGAACTTCTTCCTAACATCTAATCTGAATCTACCCACCTCTAGTTTTGACCCGTTCCCCCTGGTCCTACCACTACCCAACATCCTAAAAAGTCCCTTGCCAGCTTTCTTGTAGGCCCCCTTAAGATACTAGAAGGCCACAAGAAGGTCCCCTCAGGGCCTTCTTTTCTCCAGACTGAACAACCCCAACTCTCTCAGTCTGTTTTCATAGGAGGGGTGCTCCAGTCCTCTGATCTATATATATAGTGGATCACATGAAGCAGAGTGCGTCCCTGCACTCACACCCTCATGCTAAAGGAGTTCTTTGGGCTATTTAGTGAGTTGTCCAACTCCCTGATACATAACAGTCATAATCTTCCCTCTCTCCATAGTGTGTCTTTGTTACTGAAAGATGAATTCAGTGGTTTTTAAGATGTCTGATTTCTAAGATACATTCACACACCTTTATGAGAGCATCATTATGCCCAAGCAGACGGAATAAGTACCAGAAGAATTTTTTTACATGAAAAATGAGAGGCCTTTTCTTATGAAGAAAAGCTTGATAATAAGCAGTACAGGTGAGATATTAGATGTATCATTAACTATACACAGGAAAGATGTATTGAAAGATGTCTTCACTTTTATTTGGGTTTAGTACATCTGTGAGTTTATTCTGGATGTTACTGTATAGAAGTGATGCAATATGGTCTTTTCTCTTTTTGTCACTACTCCAAGTTTGTGATACACAAGAAGTTGTAGTTACTCATTTTGCTGCAGAATTTCACCTTGTTTTTGGTTTTGGTCTGGTCTCAGTGTTGGCCTATCTGGTTTTACCTGCTGGGTCACTAGGAATCGGATAGTGTGCTGGTGATCGGCTCTATTTACATAGACTAAATCACTTACTATGGTTTCTGAAACTTTTTCCTTAGCACCCCTTGTGGTTGTAGTGTGAGTGCAGTCCAAACACGTGTGTGGTTAAATATTTTGCCTTTTGAAAGTAACTGGCTAGGATTTGGCTTTTCTGCAAGTCTTTCAGTGGGTTCTTTTCTCTCCAGAGCAATGGCCTTGGGCACCATGGTGATGGCAGTCAAGTCGCAAAGAAGCTGTTGTCCTGTTATCAAGTTTTAATAAGACTTCTTCTGAAATCCTGTTTTTCATGCCTCCCTCCATCCCATCCCCCTGCTGTTTTTTTTTTCGTTGTTTTGTTTTATGTCTCTTGGCATTGGGTGAACTATATTCATGAATCTATTTGAACAACATTGGTCATTAGTAATTAACAATACAGTTCATTCCTTAATGTTCATTGTTAACAGAACACACCTATTGCCTTGGAAACACTATTAATTAGAGTTGAATGAATCATATAGAACTAGATGTTATGTATCTTTTAAAAAAAGTTTAATGAATTTTGGACTTTGACAGCTGTTTTCTCATTTTCTATGCCTTTTAATTAAAGTGCAAAAGGAATAAAAAAAGCATTTCTTAAAAACTAAGATGCATGTTTTGAAAAGAATACAAACAATGTGTATTATGAGCAAAGATCATATATCTGCATACACACAAGTATGCACATCACTTTGAAAGAGTTGTTAGTATTCAGTTACATGACATGTTCATGGAAATAATGTTACTTCCTTGGAAGGAAACTAAATTTATTCATATGAAAGTGTTTTGGTGGCTAGAGAAGGGTGCAGTGGTGTGCACAGAGCAGCCATTGGAGAGCGCTACCCTAGCCCTGCCTCTGCTGCTGCTGGGCAGTGTTGCCCATGCATGGGGCTGTTGGGCTCTCACCCCACCAGTAAGAAACAGCTTCTGCTCACTGGTTAGAGCATGCAGATAGGAAGTGTAAAGAACGTACTCTTTTTTTCCTTGGCAAACACTGTGTGTACTTCACTGAATACATTAATACTGTCTCTCTGCAGAGTTCATCCCAGGAAGTGAGAGTCAAGCTTATGGAAAGGAGTCAGAGATTTGCAAAATAATAATTAAAAAAAACCCTACACCAAAAATCCTGCCTGCACAAATTCAAATTGATCTCAGGATTCATGTGTGGAGTTGATGATGAATTGCCCGTGGTTTTGGGGAGGCTAGATCTTTTGCTTTTGGTTGCATTGGAAATGTGAAGTTAATGCTCATGAGATGTAAAATCAGAGGATGTGGGTTACTCGGTGTGCCTGAAGATCACAGAGGCAGCAGCAAAAAGGCAAAACTTCTCTTTGAAGCAGTAGCTTCAGCTGTGTCTTATTGTGTGCACTGGGAACTGAGAGAAACAGCAGCCAACCTGGGAGAAAATGCCAGCTAAAGGTAAATACTTCTTCAATGAGAACGATGACTGCAGGATATCAGACCCGCTCTATGAGAAGTACCGCTATACAAGCCAGCAGCATCCACTCCTGCTATTGCTGCTCTTCATTGCAATCATCTTCTGGACTACTCTCATCATAATCTTTTTTGTCATTGATGTGAGTATACTTTTTTCTTTGTGTTAAATGTTTTCAGAGATGATGAAGAATCACTATAACAGCGCACAAAACGTTTCTGGCTAAATAATTTTTTAAGCCACATGGTATCAAAGTTACAGTGTTGAAAGAAATCAAGTAATTATGTATGTAATGCTGCCTGGTTTTGAAGGGATGGGGAAGAGGGGACACAGTATTGTCAGGCACACACACAATTACTGTGAGAATTGTTTTTTCCTTACTCCATGTTATGAACAAATCATAATCTATGCTAAGTGGTAGCTACAATAGTAAATAAGTAATAAGGGGGCCAAGGAAGGAATAAGACCATAAGTTTAAAATGTTCTGCATTTATCATATTTTCTTTTTAGAGTCTTCTAGGAAATGTAAAATAATATAGTGATTCATTGATTATGAATTCCTGAGGCGATTTTTTTTTTTTTGAGGATATGAAAATATTAATTCATTTTGTTGTTGTTTTGGTAATAAAATCACATCATTCCCAGTATTACAGGTGATTTGTTGAATCAATAGTTAGTTAGCAAAGAACTGGAATCCTATGGACTCAGGAAAGATGTGGCCTAAACAATTTTTTGTTGCATAGCGTAATACGATTTTCTCTAAAGAAATTAGGTGTCCTTCAAGCCAGCCCAGTTGACAGCTGGTAAAAAGGGGAGTTGATTTAAAGATAATGTTGTAAAAAGGTAATAAGGAAGCTGTTATAATCCTTCATTGCTTTCTAACACTGCTTTTCAAATACTGTGCTTCATGATAAAGTGTCTTTAAGTCCCTCTTTAGCAACAAATCTAATTTTAACTAATTGCACTTGTATCCTTTTTACCTTCTATTTCCTAAAAAAGGGTAGAAGTAGCAACACTATTTGTATGTTGCAAGTCATTTGTAGAACTTGAGGAAAGAGCTGTTACACTCCTCTTTAGCAAGCTTGAATTCCTTAAATGCATTTCTTTGGGTACATCTGCATGGTACAATATAATATAGTTAGAACTTAGCTTAAAGGACAAACCCAAACCCACAAATTTGGGAAATAGTAATGGTGGAACTGGGGTAGACTGGATATCTATAATAATAGCATTTATCGTATTACTGCTGTACATGTGAATATCAGAACATGTTCATGCTGCCTCAGCTAGACTGCTTAGGAGCTCAGCTTAGCATGTCCTAAAGCTAGCTAAGCTCTAGGACAGTGTAGATGCATTTTCCATTTTTTCTAAAGGGGATATTTAGATGAAATGTAACACTTTGTTTTGCTTTTGCAGGAAGCACATAATCATCTTGCCTTCATTATTGCTGTATGTGCTGCGCTTGTCATATTTGCAGTCATGTACTTACTTCTCTGCATTGAGTCCCTGTTTCGGAGATGGCTGACGTTGTTTGGAGTGGTGATTTGGATTTGCTTCTTAATCGTAGGATATGTATCTCTTTTTGAAAAAGACAATGCTTATCAACTGTGGGAACAGGTATGTGTATCTTGTACGTTCAGGTACTTACATAGAACTGTTAGTATATGTGAATGTGTTAGTGTGCTTTATTTTTTCCAAATGTTGTAACTGAATAGTGATTTTTTTTTTCTTGAGATTTAGGTTCACTTTTCTAAATTTGTTTTACTGGTTTATTATAGTAAAATTTAGTTCCTATTCTTTGTTATAGTGAAAATACAGTTCAGTTGAGAAAATTGGATAATTGTATAAATCTATGCAAGAATTACATTGTTAAGTTGTAACTGAATTGTATTTTTATTTATGATTTTTACTAAGTATTAATTACTATGAATTAATCTGTGAGAGAATTTTTAATTAATACTTGCTCTGTAAATTTATATGGGTCAAAGTGGTGTTCAAGAAATGTATAAAGGACTCTAGAGCTGGGCGTGCCCTAGGGAGCATGTTTTCAAAACGGTAGGAGAGGTGAAGTGAACAATAAGAACTAATGACACATCCTGGCGTAGTTGGGTGTGGCTAAAGTTCATTGCTTACTATCTCTGATCAGAAGATGGGTGATTTCATGATGCCAAAAATATCGTAATTTGTAGGAAACTCCTCCTAAGCTCTTATAATATAACAGAAGAATTTTTAATTAAATAAAAATGACTTTTTATCTTGTTTTACTGACTCTTCCCCTTCCCCTCTTTATTTCAAATAAAGAAAGATATAAATTACCAGTTAAACAACTAAAATCTGATTTGTATTGTGGCCTCGATCCAGCACCATGCATTTACAATTGCTATTCAGTATTCTTTAACTTACGAAAGAAGCTATTACCTTAGGAAAAACCAAAATATACTGTTCTTAAATGTAAGTACAAACATGTAACGAAGCAAGATTTGCTCTTGCTGCTTTCAGTGCTGCAAGCCAATGTCTTGTGTTGTTGTCATGTGGTAACAATTCATTAATGTTGATTTAAAGCCTACAATACAAGGATAGCCTAGATTATAAAGTAGAAGTGAATAGGTTTATTTCAGACTTTTGACTCAAGTTATGAATTTATTACTAATCAAAGCTCCTATTTAAATGTAGGCATGACCTTTGCTTGTCCATGCTTGGAAAGCTATTACACAGCATTCAGAACATTGGTGATACAGCAGGAAAAGATATATTTTTTTTGTTGCNAAGCCAGTCACTGCCCAGCCTATATCGGTGCTTGGGATTGCCCCAGCCCAGATGCAGGACCTTGTACTTGGTCTTGAACTTCATGAGGTTGGCATGGGCCCACCTCTCCAGCCTGTCAAGGTCCCTCTGGATGGCATCCCTTTCCTCCAGCGTGTCGACCACACCACACAGCTTGGTGTCGTCAGCAAACTTGCTGATGTATTAAAGATGAACATGATTACTTTTGTTGAATGAAAACTTCAATTTGCTTGCTTGCTTGTTTATTGTTGTCCCAACCAAGCTCTCTATTCTAGCAAATAGAGAGTAGTGCAGACTGGGCCTTGAGGCATCCTTCTGCCCATGTCTGGAACGGCACAAGCTGAGTTGTGGAGATGAGATGGAGCTGAGCCAGGAACACTGCAATATTTTTCTCTGATCAGGGTTCTTAGGTTCCATATATACGAGCTAAGCACTATAACAAAACTATAAATACGGGTTTAAATGATATAGCCCTTCCTTCTGATCCCCAGCAATTCAGTGGGCCATTGTGCATTTTGTAAAATATGTGCAACCAAATATGTCGTTAGTGTCAAAAAAGATTATTTGCTTGTTGTCAGCACCAGGAAGTGTTGGTTGGATTTGTGTTTTTTATCAAATATGAACTAAACATACACATGTTATCAGAATTAGAATATTAACTTGGAGAAGGTGAGAAATTGGATTCTAGTCAATATTGCTGTTCTTGTAACACACTGTTCACGGTATGTGATGTACAAAGTGCATCTTCAGCTGTAATGGATAAGTTGAAGATGAAGGGCATGGTGATATGTTAAAATGTCTTATTTATGAATCTATAGCCACTAATTCACTCAAAGCTTTTAGGGCTACCACTGTCCTTATGGTTTTAATTGTGCTTTTGGAACATCGATATTATAATTGTTCAGCCTGAAAATGAGTAAGAGTCCTGCTGCTTTCCCCCTTCTCCTGTAGTGATTTTTGGCAGACCCAACGAACACGTATGGGTGATTGGATTACTTATTTATTTATTTCCTCTCTCCTCTCTTTCTTTCCAAAGGTGCCGTTCTTTCTATTCATAATCTTCACAGTTTATACCATGCTACCCTTTGGGATGAGAGGTGCTGTCATAATTAGTGTTCTTTCTGCTCTCTCCCATATTATTGTTCTAAGCATTATGGTAAGCACTACCTCTCAGGAAAAGAAGGAATTCATTCTATTTCAGGTAAGGAAATACTACTTGAGTAAGTAATTAAATGCCCTAGTCATATTACCATTTGATATTGGCATAACTATCCTGTTCAGATAAGTTCCAAACTTCCATATGGATGTCTCAAATTCATGAATTTGGAGCTTGGACCCAAGGTGTTTTGCATGCTTTTCAAAAAATTGCAGTTATTCTATAATGCAGTTTGGTAGAAACAGAATGATTTACATTTTTAAACTAAGTTACTCAGAATATTACAAACCATGTCAGAGTCATTCTTCCCAATCTGTGCTGTTTCAAATGGGTCTATCTCACTTCATCTGACACTGCCTACAGGGTGGATCAAAAGGGCCATTGCTGCCCTGGAGAGCCAGCAGGGCCCAGGAGTGCTGCTGGGGCTTTCAGGGTTCCCAACACTTAGTAATAGGGTGTGTTCAGAGGAGCACCGCAGCTCTTCTGATGCAGGTGTGTGTCAAGCTTCGCACAGCACGCTGATGCATGAGTTTGTAGACTGGTTTCTTCCTAAATCAAACACTGATGCCTGCAAATTAAATGTTAAATGATATAGCAGATTTTTCATTTCGTTATGCTCAGGGGCCATTCATTAGGAATGCCCGTGACTGTGAAATTTGGCTTATGTTGCCCAGGTACATCCTGGCTAAAACTGACAACCGAACGTGGCCTGACATTGATTGGTTTTTAAGGGACTAGTATGTGTATTACTGAAGTAATGATACTGTTCTGCAGCAGGTAAATATTTTTTTTTTTTTTGTGCAGCTACTTGCCAATGCTGTCATTTTTCTTTGTGGCAATTTGATGGGTGCATTTCACAAGCGCCAAATGCAGGTTGCTTCATGGGATTTGTATAGATACACACTGAAGTGCATTCAGGTCCGAATGAAATTGAAGATTGAAAAGAGGCAACAAGTGAGTGAACTACTTCATGTTATCAATTGCTTGTTCTCATTTCTAAAGTCTGTGTAATTTTATAGGGTTGGTGACTAATGTATATTGAAAAGCTTGGTCTTATGTTTGTGATACCCACCTAGTGTCAAAAATAAGTTGTGCCATTTGTAACAAAAGAAGGAAGTTAAAGGGAGGAAGCTGTTCTCTGTGACGTGTCTATATGAAAATCACAGTATTTGTAAAAGGAATGTAGTTGCCAGTTATTTTAGTTACTTTTTCCCTAGTATAAAATGTTACTGGGACTGATCCAAGCGAACATAAAAGAACATGCCCTTAATGCCCTGAAAAATAATTATTTCAGCAGTTATTATTGTGCTTCTCTTGATCACATTTTTTTGTTTTGAATTCTAAAGTATTTTTTGTTCTTATATATTCTTGTCTCACAAACTATTTTTCTCTTGTTAGAAGAAGAAAATTGGAGCCTAAGGGAGAAAAAAATAATGATATAATAGATTTTGAGTATGATATTGTTTATTTCCATAAACTTCATTGGTATTTAAGGAATAACCAAGGAACATGAATTTCTTACTGAGGAAGAATTGTAAAGAAGTATCAAAGCTGAAGCTGGGGTGTCTTTTGATTTTTATGCTGGTGTAAGTAGGGTTAAGAACAGCAGCTCTAGAATGCTGAGTTCTCAGCCCACCAGTTATTAGATAAAAGGAAAGGTCTGAAAAGGGACTGACCTGACCAAATTGAAAAGAAGAGAATGGCACACTGCTGGTGCGATCTGTGCTCTGATGCTAATCTTGTGAGATGAGACGACAAATGTGCATGAAAGTCCTGGCGGGATTCCCTGCGCGGCAGCCAGGGAAGCATTTGATCAGCTCACGTAGGCAGGGCGCTCTCCTCCTTTGGGCGCTGTGGTAACTTGCATGTTTGGTTCTTTTATGGTTGCTTGTTTGAAGTGTAGATGTGCTTAAGTCTATGGACGGCTTTCTTTTCATCTGTGTTGTAATTTGTCACACAATTTTGAGTCTCCTTTTTGCTACACGCTTTTTCTCTGTGAAGGTGATGTGAGAAATGCAGATCAGGGTTCATCAGCACTTCCTTGAAAACTGTGTAATGTGCCAGCCTCAAATGGCCCCATTACATTCACTGGGGCTCTGCTGTCTGTTTAAATTGTTCCCTAAGGTTGACTGTCCTAGTATTAAAATGCTAGAGGAGAGAAAGGAGGTGTTTCTATTTCTGGGAGCAGTCTCAAACTGAACTGCTGTCTATACCTAGTGTAGGCCAGTACTTGATGCTCAAGGACTCCCTGTTACCACTGTGATCCCAAGGCATTTCTTTTTGGTGGCAAGCACTGGTTAGGTAACCCTGGCAGTTTGCTGCCATTTCTATGCTGCTGCATTCAGGAAAAAGGAACAAAGATTTGGTCCAAAGGGACAGTTACACAATGAGTTGACCTTGCTGCCGATGTCATCTGAAAAAGTTCCTGCTTGTAGCTGGTCCATGCAGCATTTCCTCTTCTATGGTGACTGTCTCTGGGGCAGTAGAGCCCTTCCTGGGTTAAAAGTGCTCGTTTTTGTCTTCCTCTTCTGCCCAGCAACTTAGCAGGGTTGTCTTTGAAGAACAGGCGATTAAGTTAAAGCCAGTGTAAAACAGTGCACTGAATAGTCTAACAATGCAAGTGGCTTTTGGAGAGCCTGTATTCCCACTCAGTTACAAAGATATTATTTCAGTGGCATCAGCTCCCATTTGTGCTATAGCAACATGTTGTTGACACTTTTGTATCTGTTGCTGGTTTTCCAGCATTTGAGAATCCACAAGGGTTTTTAATACTGCATAGGTTGTTTGTTATGGAATATAAGTTTTTACCAGAAGCCTTATCAGATGATGCTAACATAACGTTGAGATTGGTGGACAAAATAAGTTTTCATTTATCCAGAAATTGTAGTACTGAATACTGAATTTTTGTGTGTTTCATGGTTACAGAGAGGTGTCACCTCAAGGTCACAAGGAACAAAAGAAAAAACTATGCAACACCCTTCCTTAATTGTAAAATCAGTGATTTTGAGAACAGAAATGTAAAAGTCTTTTCTGGAAAACTCGACGTGCATTACTCAAAAGCTATTTGAATAAATGAGGTGTTTTGTTTTTTTAAAATTCCTTCTTGCAGTCACTAAAATCTTGCAGCTTCAGATTTACTGTGTTAAGAATTTTGCATCTTTTTTTTATTTTTTCTTGTCTCTCTTTTCAGGAAAATTTGCTTTTATCCATACTGCCAGCTCATATCTCTATGGAAATGAAGCTAGCAATCATAGAGCGGCTAAAGGAAACTAATGATAATAGGCAAATGCATGACAACAACTTCCACAGTCTGTATGTAAAAAGGCACCAAAACGTTAGGTAAGTGGAAACTTTAGAAGTAATTGTGTTCATATAAGTTGCTGATTCTTAAATGTGTATATGATCCAGTGAAGTTAGAATTTGGAGGTAGACTTTCAGGCTGAAGTGAGCTTCTTTCCTGTAGTGGGAAGTTAATGTGACTTGAACTGATGTGCTATCTTCTAAATCAGTTGAACCCTTTTTTCTGCAGTTGTTTTCCAAAGAGAGACATGCTTTCTATTAAATGCATTTTAATATTTAAGCTGACTGTGGGATAGACATATCTTCATATTTCAGTTGTGTTGGTTTTTCCTTTTGTTCTTGTCCAGCATTCTTTATGCAGACATTGTAGGATTTACTCGCCTTGCCAGTGACTGCTCCCCTAAGGAACTAGTAGTGATGCTGAATGAACTGTTTGGAAAGTTTGATCAGATTGCAAAGGTAAGTGCTGCAGTTTGTTGTGCAGTAGGGCTAAAGGCCACCATTGGAAAAAGAAGTCTGCTCCACGAGACAGAAGGCAGTTGGTGTTAATGCTTCTGAAGTCAGGAAGGGAAGACTGCTTTGGCTTTAAAGCTAACTAGCAAAATCACATTAAAACAAAATTTAAAAGAAAAAAGGGAAATTTAGTGAGTTGTTATTGTAACTCCAATTCTTGTGTCATAATTCAGGTTTTAATAAACAAAGATTAAAAGATAAGGTAAGTAGATTTTATCCTGTAGATGGTAAATTCTGTGACAGTTTTATTTTTATTTATAGTTTCTCAATGGCACACCATTCCAAGAATAAAGTCAAAAACTATTAAGATGATTTTATTTCAGAGATGCTTGAAGTGGTCATTTCTGTTACCCTCCAGTGAGCAATGTCTAGGTATTTGGATGTGGGAAAAGAGAAGTAAACTTTGCTTCAAGGGCTGAATGACGCCTGACTTTCTCAAAATGATAGAGACAAGTCCTAGCTCTGATGTCATTAGCCTACTTGCAGTTCATTTTTTCTTGTTAAATATGTTTACTGTAATTTCACAGGAGAATGAATGCATGCGAATAAAAATCCTGGGAGATTGTTACTACTGCGTCTCAGGCCTACCTGTGTCCTTACCAGTTCATGCCAGGAACTGTGTGAAAATGGGACTTGACATGTGTGAAGCAATAAAGTAAGTATAGCACAGAAGACTTTTTTTAATGTATCAAGGCTATGGAGATATTGAATAAAGTCGTTCTTCTTGTCAGCATTCAAAGTGTATTTATTATCTGTACTTGGATAGTTACACGTTAGGTCATAAGTTTGTCTCTTGCGTTTGAGTGTTTAGCAAGACCAAATCTAACAGATCTGAAGGGGAGGAGAGAAAATGAAAAGTGTAACTTCTGCTCCAGTGCTCTCCTCCCTCCACAGGCAGGTGAGAGAAGCCACGGGAGTGGATATCAACATGAGGGTTGGTATCCATTCTGGGAACGTGCTGTGCGGCGTGATCGGCCTCCGGAAGTGGCAGTATGACGTGTGGTCGCACGACGTGTCCTTAGCGAACCGCATGGAATCTGCGGGCGTACCTGGGTGAGGATCTTCCCTCTCTGTGCTGGTTCACTCTGTTATCATGGTTGTCATAATCCTGGTTTATGACTCTGCAATCTGTGCCGTGACACAAGTCCTCATAGTGGGAAGATAAAAATAGGACAAAAGTGTTCTTACCAGAGCTGTAAAATGTTAATATTTTCTGATTCTGTTTTCAATGAACTATAGAGTTCTGTTCGTAGGCAAATGATGGTTTCTTGATCTTCTACTCACTGAAGAAACTTGTGCCACTTCAGTACATTATGAGCATTGCGTTGACTTAGTTAATTGATGTTGTGCATGGGATAATACTATATTTGTAAGTTTAGCTAAAGAATAGATATGCTACTTATGTCAACAAGGCAAAGCTGCATATTTTCCTAGTGTTTCTGCTCATATACTGATCAGTCCTGCTTGATTTATATTAGCTCTATATTTACCACCTTCAGCCCCCAAAACACATGAACACCTCAGAAATTAAAATGCAGCCTGATGAGGAGCATCCAAGGAAGGAGAGTTTGGAGCTGTTGGTTGTTGCGTATTCTCTCTGCTTAGCACTTGTCCTGGGCAGAACAGGAAGGCGGGTGAGCAGTCCTGAGTGGAAGAGGCACAGCAGCAGTGTAGCTTGCCACCTGCTGCTCAGCAGTACAGGGCACTGGGTCTGAGGCTGAGAGTCACGTGGCCTTTTTAAAGATGCTTATTGAAAAGAACAAATAGAAATGTTTGCTAAAAACATCAACTTCTTATTTTTCTCATTTAGGAAAGTTGTTTTTGATTATTATTATTATTTTCTAAGTTGAACTTTTGAGGATTAGAATTCAGCTAAAATTTTTTTTTTTTTTTTTGTAGTCTGCACCAAAAAATACCTTATTAAGAGTTTCCCTTTTTCCAGTCCCAAATGAGACCATGATTTTGTAGATTCTTGGTAGTCTGTGCAAATTAGTACTTATTAATTGAATGGCATTCATGTGGGTATATGTTTAAGCATTTAAGTATTGGTTTCTCTTGGACAGTGATTCTAACCACTGACATTACAAGGTTTCTTATTTTTATGTCTCAAGCAGCTTTTAGGTATATGCTTACAACTTTAAAAATTAGTTTCTACAAAGTGATAAGGGGATATGAATATCAAATTATTTTCGTGCATTAGTGACCGAAACAGAAAGGACAGTAATTGGGACTTGGTTAACAGTTGCAATACCATCCAGGTTGAGTGTTTTAGCGTGTTGATTCATCATGATTAAACAAGAATACAGAGTTGTAAAGTTTCTTCTGTTGGCAAAGCAAACAACATGACTCTGAATATGGCATGAAAATATGTATATGTTCTATGGTATGGAATATCCCTTTGGTGTATTCAGGTCAGCTGTCCTGGCTACGCTCCCTTTCAGTTTCTTATGCCCCTGCCTGCTGGCAGAGCACAGGAAACTGAAAAATCCATAACTTAGGGTAAGCACTACTGAGCACCAACTAAAATCTGAGTGTTAGCAACAGTATTCTCACACTAAATCCAAACCACAGCACTGTGCCAGCTACTGGGAAGAAAAGTAACTCTATCCCAGCTGAAACCAGGACAACTAGTAAAGCAGAAAGGACTAGCATGAAACCAAAATTAAAATGCATTTATGACCAATTCTAATAAATATAGATATATGCCTAAAAGATCAGAATATGTTATTGTCAAGCCTGTCAGCATAGGAAATCGAGTGTAGTACGTTAGCATGTAAGTGCAACAGTGCATGTTCCAGCTTGCCTTTCAAGAGGCAGCTTTAGTGGTAGCAGCTTTTGGTTATGTGCTGATCCTGGAATCCAGTAAGCAACAATAGCCGCTGAGCAATCATCAGCATAGACATTTAAATGGAAAGAAGTTTGCAGTAAGATGTACTACAATAGTAAGTGATTTGGGGAAGAAGGAAAAGGAGGCTTCCTCAAATGGAAAATGGTGGATAGAGAACAAATGTACTGCCTTCCGAGATACATGGAAAACCACAGAAAACTTGCTGCAGTCCATGACTGGGCTTTAAAGCTCAGTTAATACAAACATCACCCACTATGCTTCAATCTCTGTAGGAGAAAATGATGCTATAGAGCAAGCTTTAAAATTTCAGATTTGACAGTTCATCTTGATTGCAAACCTGCATAATCAAGGTAACAATTTAAAAACTTTTTTTTTTTTGAGACAATTACCAGTAAACAAATAAAAACATGTACCCTGTATATCCCAAAGCTCTTACCTTTTGGCTCTGAAAGTACTGAGGAATTTTTTTATTATTCCTTGTGGGAAGCCACAGCCAGTGGTCTCCAGATCTTGGCTAAATTATCTTCAGGCAAACCTCCATGCAGCATAAGGAAGTAGAGGTGGATGGTGCAGGAATCCCCTTGCTCTCTAGTCGGGCAGGAGTGCTACATGCTGTCAGCTTCCATTCTGGAAATGTTCTATTCCTGGCACTGTGCTGACAGATTGTAGAACCAACAGCACAGTTTTTAACCCCTCCGTGCCAAAGAAAGGTAAGAAAAGTTGCGGGAAGATGTAGGAAAAGAAAAACTATTTTATGAACTCCCTCAAGTCTTTTGTTGAGAAGTTCTGCAGAAAGGTATTACTTGTCATTTATATGTAAATACATGACTTGGATACTGAACTAAATAGCGTTTAAGGGAAAGTGTGAATGGGTACACAAAATGACTTGCTGTTGCTCTTAGAAGTGTGTTGCTGCTGTTGCTGTGTTATGCTCTCTTCTGAATGTTTCGTTCAGAAAGGCAGACTTTCAGTATTATCCTCCCAGTTGACAGCAAAACCTTATCCAGCTTTTTTTTTCCCAGACTTTGTAACCGTCTCCTCTCCTCCTCATGCACTTCTAGCATGAGACAGTCCTCACTTATTTTTTCTTTGTGAGCTTTGCCTGCAGCTCTTGCCACCTGGAACAACCTGCCCGTGAGGGTGTCTTGTCAGTCATCAGATCTCCTTTGATCACATTTCTTCTTGTTTCTTGCATGTCTCTGCTTATTTCAGTTTAATTTTATACTGATACTATCTTGTTCCAGGAAATGTTTTTTAGCATACTTGCTGTAAAAATGTGCAACAAAGAACTGCAGTAAAGGATTGCAAATACAGTTTTAAAGTACTGGCAGGGTTTTGCAGCTGGCTGCCAAAGCATAAGATGGCTGAAAAGCAGAAATGTCAGCAGTGGCCATTGAAATGTAAACGGAATGCTTAATGTGACCTTTCTGTAAGTGTTTGTGTCTCTTGTTCTTTCTCTCCCTCTCAGGCGGGTACACATCACTGAGGCAACATTAAATCACCTAGGCAAAGCTTATGAAGTAGAAGAAGGAAATGGACACCTGAGGGACCCTTACCTTGAATCCATGAATATCAAAACCTACTTAGTGGTTGATCCAAGGGTATGTGCGTGTTTTGAAATGTGTATATTTATTCAAATGTATACATACATTTTAAGTACAAAAGTGTTTGTGGTTCATACACCTTTTTAATTCAGGAACATAATTAAAGCATGGTATGAGTCATCTGACTAGCTTGGATTTGGGACTTCAGATCTGAAAGCATGTTCCACTTTTTATGACATGTCTATTAGCTTGAAGGTAACGTGCATTAGACTGAAACCTAACTCAGAGTTTTTCACTCTGAGTGGTCTGCTCAGAGTGAAAATACATATTTGACTGTGTATTTGTGTGAAGTGTCTCTCAAAGTCTGAGTCAAAATGTGGGATGAAGTAATGAAGGAATGCTTGTACTGTGTGGCCACTCTCAGATGAAATATTCCCTGTAACATAGCTTCTGTCACGTTCTGTGAGATTCCCGTTCTTTTCAAGGTGTAAAGTCAACAGCTGTTGGTTGCCTGTTCAGAGCCTGGTAACTGCAAACACCTGGAGTATTGCTATTTTGAATCAGCTTGTGATTGATGAGTAAAATATTAAAAAATAAAAGAAAATTACAAACTTCTTTCCTTCAGGATCTTTACAGGAAGAAACAGTATAGAGCCACTTTTAATTAGCAAGAACTCAACAGTATCTTTGCAGGTTTTATGTACTCAACAGTGCAACCCCCCCTGTTGTACATGTACACAGCACATATTCTCAGAATGAGGATCTAAGTCTGTTAAAATGGTCCCTGCTCACTAGAAGATACCTGTGATATGTTAACTCATCATTGTGTTGCTTTATTCTGTAGTTTTAGCTTCCCTCTAGACCTGCAAGGGTATTGCTGTATACCCTGTATATACAGCCTAACTCTTCACCTGTGATGTAGGGATACAATCTAATGTCAAGTCTAATTTTTGGGATCTTCTCCTAACCACTGTTGTGATATGCCCTAGTTCAGGAATTGGGAATCTTTTTTGCCCTGCTGCTGTGCTGACTGCAAGGAGATTGTATCTGTTCATAAGATCCTGCGATCTCTCGCATCATTGTAAATGAACCAGGAAGTTTGAACTTTGCAGTGTTACAAGTGAAGGCTTGTAAAGGCAACTGAAGCAAATTCATTATGTCATAATTTGCTTTAACTCACATTAATTAAATATGATAAAGGAATTGAGGTTGGCTGACATATTGCTCATGTATGTTTACAGTTCTACTAAATAGCTAGATTGCATAGTCCTAAACTATTCAGGTACGTGGCGTTTCGTCTTTGTGATTTGTATCTTTTTTTCTGAACGAGTGCATTTTTTTCTGTCAGTCCAAACAGTGTGCATCAAATAATCATCTCCCTAAAACAAGAGTTAATGATGGGCTGAAGATGCGAGCGTCTGTTCGGATGACACGTTACTTGGAGTCGTGGGGAGCAGCCAGGCCCTTTGCCCACCTGAACCACAGAGAAAGTGTGAGCAGTGACTCTTCAAGTTCACAAGGAAGGCGAAGAAAGGTGAGGTTTGAAGTAGTGATTGTCATCCTACAATTGCAAACTGCTCCTCGTTTCTGTGGTTTAAAACTCAAAATCTGACAAGGTTTTTGTGGCTGAATCTCTGCCATTACTCTTGATGTTAAATGTGTGTACAGAACTAAGAAAGTATCTGTGCAACAAGTACTTCTGTCAGAACTTAAGAGTATCCCAACTCTGCCAATCTCTAGCATGCTATCCTGATAGCATAGTAAACCTTCATAGTAAAACTTTGAAACTATCCTCTTTTTTTCCTGACATTTTTCCATCTTGGGTTCCTGCTCACCATATGTGGTTTTGGAAAAAAGATAGTTTATCTCAGACACCAGGTGCACTCTACACTTACTTAAAATGTACAAAAAATAAATAGTCATTCCACATGCTCTGCCTGCAACAGGATTTTATCAGTAAAGCATTTTTAAGATTGAGAATTAAGACTTTCAAGAGTCTTAAAATTTAAGAAAACTCCCTTTCCTTCCATCTGTGCGTCCTGGAAGCTGAAAGGAGGAGGGAGATGTGCGTGCTTTTAGCACAGCAAGGCTGTACTACTCTCTGGGGACAGATAGCTGTAGCACATTTGAAATTCAGTATCTGTCCATTCAAGTTTGTGGAGATGGTTCCCAGTCTACTTGCCTCTGCTGATGTTAGTTATTTTGGTGTGTGGAAAAAAATAAGAGGGAATATCTGTTCAATTATTTTCTGAGCAAAAATTTTAAAATTTAAAGCAGAAAACATTGCTGGAAAGGATTGATTTTGATAAGCTTTTCTATTTGAGAATGGTTCTTGATATTCATGTGTGAATAAAAATGTTTTTGGCAGCTTCCTGAAGTTCATTTTCAATAGTTGTTTGCCACTTGCTGAGTGTGTAACTTACTCTTAATTCCTGATTTGATTTAGGAAATACCTTTGTGTTCTACTGGGCGCCAGAGAACTTCTGACAGGTTTGTCAAGTACTTGCTTTTCTTAAAATCTGTGATCTTGTGCTCCCCTTGCGGTCTAGTGTACTGTATGCACGTGATCTTTTGGTTCATTAATCACTGTGGGTATGGTATTCCTGCTTTAGAAAGATTAAGCTAAGTCTGTGGCCTTTAAAAGCTTCTCAGTTCACTCTTGTTATTATTAGCAGACTCTGAAAAGGGCTCCACTCCCTTCATCTTACTGACCTCTCAGTCATTCAGGTTGCATTTTGCTTTATGTGCTGTAGCAGAATGGTGGAAGGGAGTAGGGAAATAAGAGACCAAAAAGGCAGTGGGGAAAAAAAAGCCAACAAAACCCCTCATATATTGTGTAAGTGTATAGATGGCAACTTCCTGTGCTGCCTCAGCTGGTAGATTTCTTACTCATAGATGCTAGATTTGTTTGTAAATATTATACCACAAAATAGATACAGTTTAACATAATATTATAAGCAAATATATGTTGTACTTTACAATATGTGTCTTTGGTTAGTAGTATTAATGTATGCCATTGTAGTGTACTAAAAGATTGGCACTGTGTATAAAATGCTTACAATGGTACCTGTATCACTGAGTTAACCAAGTAGATGATTTTCAGTTGTGAAACATAGGCTCCTAATTCATCAAAGTACTGTCTTGAAAAATGCATGATTTGAGTAACTAGAGAACTTCTTAGTAAACTGCTTATGGATGTGTGTCTTTATCAGTTCAGAGCATTCCTGTTTACCTTTTTCCTGGTAGCTTCCCCCACTCGTGTACTGAGAACGTGGGCTCCTCTGTGGCATTCATTGTTTCTGAATAGCATTTGTGACGTGGGCTTCATTTCATTCTCAGAAATTCCTCACAGAAGGGAAGGATCGAGGAAGATATTTATGATGAAATGATGTCAACCATTGAGGGCCTCAGTTCAACTAAGTATGCAGTATTTAATTTTATTCTTCATCTTTTCTTTGGGAGTAATCTGCAATCTCAATCTCAATTTGAAGTCTAGATACAAAGTTTACTTCTCAAAAGTGAAAAGTTACCAGGATTTTTGTCTTGCCTTTTTTTGGTATCTGTTTGTTTTTTACTTATTTTAGGTCCTTTTTGATTTTAATTTGAATTAAGTCTTACTGCATTAATATAGCAAGAAGCCAATGGTTAGTCTAGCTGTTCAACGTGGTACAGTACTGTGAAATATAGCAAAATTATTGCTGTTTCTTATGACTGTCCAAAACAATGAGCCAAACTGCAGTGTAGGATGGGATAGGAAGTTAATGTTTGTGTTCTGTTTATTAAAATAAGAAGTGTTAGGAAACGGGATGGAGTCCTGAGCAAAACCTACGTAAAGTCAAAACACAATTTTGAGGTTAATAATAAAATTGTTTGTGTCTTTAGTGAAGGGAATTGGTCTGTCAGTAGCAGGTGGTGCATTTGTCAGTATTTGCATTTAAAAGCAGACAAACACAGGCAATTTTCCTATTTTGTTGTGTGTGTTTTTTTAAAAAATTTAAAACAGTATTTAAATTCCTATGAAATGTAAAAGCTCTTTCTTTCATCTAAATTACAGCAAGGATGTTATCCCTTTACCTCAGTTATTCCTAATAGGGGTCTGATATTATCTAGGCAAGTTTCTGAAGGCTGTGAGCCATCTCTAACATCTGCTGTTATACTTTCCTACTTGTAAACCTTAGGGAAGGTCTGGGTTACATTTTTTGTGTAACTGGCAGACACTGCTGTCTGTGAGTGTCTGGATCTGCCTGCCAGCTACGTGAAAATGTAACCGCTCAGAGGTTGTGCTGTGAATGTGAAGACCTTGCAGAACTGCCATGTGTGTGTAAAGCAGTGTTGGTCTCGCTCTGTGTGCTGGGGAGTCCCAGCTACACTGAGGCATTCACATACTCTCCTTGGCCTGTTGTGTACGTTTTGTAATGTTGTCTCTGACTGCAGTCCGTGGTGTGGCAAATCGGATGACTTCTGTGGATTTTCACTGATTTTTGCAGAACCTGGTCTTGAAAAAGAGGTTGGTAAGAGAAAAATAATCCTTTCTGGTCTTTGATTTGCACTGCAAAGCAGTGTAAGAATGTATTTGAAATTAACTGGTTTTGTTTTAAAACTGGGCTCTGGGGATGACTGCATATCCAAAGAGGTCTTGGGGAACTAATGGAGAACAGATTTCATGATTTGTTTGAATTGGTCATTCTTCCTTAAGAATGCTAATTCTGTAGACTAAAGGAGATTTTCTCTATTCTGTGGTTAAATTCTTGCCATAAGGGAGTTACTAGGAATCTGGCAACTTTACTATATGAAGAACTTTAAAAAAAAAAAAAAAAGAAAGAGAATTTTACTATGTGAAGAAAAGAAAAAGTCTTTCTGCATCCATAATAAAAGTACTTTGCTTTCTGTGGTTGTTTCATTGCAAGTATAATACTGTTAATTGTTAGGTACAGTGTAACTTTTCTGTTTGAATAAGTGTTTTTTAATTTATTGTGCTGTGCTGTATGTACTTATCAGTGTGGGTGTGTATATAGATACACTTTAGGTTTACTGCTGTGTAGATCCTTTTATTATAAGGATTTTGCCTACATGCATCTGTGAAGTGCGATTTACATGCTCGACTTTCCCTCAAGGTCTGAAATTATCCTTGGGACTTGACTGTTTTTCTTAACAGATCATAGAATGGTTTGGGTTGGAAGGGACCTTAAACATAGTCTAGTTCCAGCCTCCCTCCCACTAGGGCAGGCTGCTCAGAGCCCCATCCAACTGGTGTTGAACACATCCAGTGATGGAAGTTCAAGAGAATTTTATTTAGTGGTTTTCTTTTGCTCTCTTTTAGTTCTATGTATATTTTTAATAATAGAGAGTAAATTTGCTTGTATGTGTCATCAGAGAAATGTGATAGAACTGAAGAAAACCCCAACCCTGGAATTATCTTTAAGAGTTATTATAATCTGTGTTTCAGTATCGCACCATTCCTATTCCAAAACTGAAGAGTTACTTCGTATGTGCCGGTTTTGTGTTCCTCTGCATATTTCTGATACAGATGTTTATAATGCCAAAGTAAGTGTCGGTATTTTAATAATTTATAATTCTAAGTAGCCAATAGCTAAAGTGAAACTCATGCACATGAAACTTTTAAAAGTCTTTTGACGTTCCCGAGGGCTTACATTTAACAATCATACACCTCTTAGGACTAATTTACCTTAATAAAGAAGTGCATTCATGTTGTTGGCATAGGAGCCTAGATAACAGTATGAAAATAAAATAGAAATATTTGTTTAAAATTGTGTTTGCATAATACATACAGGGAGATGATCAGTTAAGTGAGAAATACTGTTTTATAAGGATAGTTTGCTGTAAGCAGACGGAGTGAGCAATAGAAAAATGGGATTATCTGGTTAAAATGTGCTCAGTGATCCTTTTGTCTGTAGAGATAAAAGGAGGGAACTTTGAGCTGCTTCTCATACCTCTGAGAAAGCAGATATTTGATAATGAAGTTTATGACATATTTGGTTTTCATGGCTGTTCCAATGCAGTTTCCATGTGGCTTATGCATAGAGTAGTGGCTCAGGCTGTCGTTGAGGAGTATCTGAAAGAACGATTTGTGCAACAGAGCAACAATAACCTGTGCAACGTTGTGGTCATCCAGTGCTATTAGAAGAAAAATTCTATTTAAATTTAGAGAAACACTGTTAGCAAACGTTAGTCTGAACTTCTTCATTTGACACTGTTTAATGCTTTCTTTTCTGTTTAGAACTGCAAAACTAGGAATTTCCTTTGGCATTGTTGCAGTCATCATTGTACTTATTTTGTTTGTGTGCTTTGCTGAGAAATGCATGGTAAGTTTATTTTAAAAAAAATTTATGTTCTCAAAAGTGGATGGATATATTTTGACAACTTGATCTGTCTTTTAGGATGATGAATTCAGTGATTAATTGCAATAGGAGTTACAGGAGCCTTGAACCTCAGGTTACCAGAAGATTTCACTGCCTGAAACAGATTCTCATGTCTGAAAATTCTCGCTGTAATTCAGAATTATTCGGGTGCCAGAATAGATGGGTAGGAGGGAGAAATAAGATCTTAACAGTTGCTGAGTGAGGCTGAGTTTTTAAAATTTATTTTGATGTTTGTTAATAGTAGTTTTGATTGTAAATATTTTCTGTACTGGAAACATTTTTAAAATAAGTTTGAATGCAAGATTAGTTTTCATAATAAATTATGAAGCCCCATGAAAATTACAAACATATGAATAATTTATTGGCAACAATTTCATAGCTGTTAGAATTCCAAATTCACCATTACATCAATTAGGACACTTTGCATTTTGTAGTTGTTTTCTTTGCGTTGTTAAATGTATGCAATTACTGTTTAAAAATAGGCAGTGACATAGAGACAGCCCATAGTGATGTGAATTCAACAATACAAAATAAAAAAATCCTTCTCCAGCCTGGAGGCAGGGGCAGGAAGGGGTTTTAAGAGAGTTCCTTACACTCATCAGATCTATCTTGCGCTAGACCAAGGGGTGAGAGGGAATTCTGAAGTTCTGTTGAGAACATGCCACCACCATCCTATTGCAGAATGGTGATGGTGGTCTCCAGGAAAACTGCCACAGAAAGAAACAGTCTCTTAGAGACAGGTTCCAGTTGTGTAAAATGGAAAGAGGGAAAAAAATTGGTCAGTACATGGGACAAAGTTTTATGATTAATTTAAAGTACAGTAAGATAGCATGTATGGGTTTTATGTATATGTGGTGTTTGAGTGGATGGATTTTTATATAGATGTGTGTATATATATATGTCTATGCAGAGAGAAGTGTGTGTATATGTATGCATGCATGGTTTCTATGTAAAAACAGATGAGAAAAAGAAGAAAATTCCAAGATTGTAATTGTACTGAACTTGAGTTTTACGCTGGAGTGTTATGGTATAGCATCCTTGAATAATGCTTGCAGCCATTAAACAAGCAAGTTTTACTAGATGCTTTTCTCTATAGCAACAAATGGAGGATATAAGGATGGCAAGAAAGGGGACTGGCTGCGATTGGTTTTGATTTAGTCATCTGAAAATGTAGTTCCAAGTATAATATTATAGCTCCATATAACTAAAAAAATACAACATAAGTTGTCGCTATATTTTTGGTAACATTTCTCCTAGTATTTTCAATCAGATCATAGTTTTGTATGTTGAAAGCAGAAATCTAGGAAATTTTGGTGCTCAGCCCCTTTGAAATAAGGAAGCGTTATCTCTGTTTGCAGTTGTGGAAAGGCATTAGGCAGGTAATCTGAATGAGTAGATTTCAGTGAAGACTCCTGGCACTCTTCTACAGAGTAGAAGTATTTTATATTTAGAAATATTTCTTTCCACGTATCGAAGTGTTATCCATGTTACTGAAACAAACTGGTTTTGTTTACAGAAGTGCTGCTCGGAAGAGTGGCCTTTCCTGCGCCGCCTTTGTGCTGCCTCGGGAAAGGTGGAAGCGATGCCCTTGCTTAGGCTGCCTTTAGCAGTCATCATGATAGGTGCCTTGCTCATTATAGCCATTTTTAATCTGGTAAGTAATCACATGAGGTTTTTTTTCCTGTGAACCTATTGCATCATCTGCAGTTTAAGTTAAACTTAAAACTTTGTATTCTTTTCATCGAGCACTGTGCTTTGTGCTGCTTTTTCTAACTTCTGTTTCACAACATGGGTTGATTTGCACAAGGATAATGCACAATATCATGTAAAAGGACTAAAAGTAAAAACTCACAGCTCGTAGAACTAAAAGTACATATGATAGACTTGAGTTCTAGTTTGCACCACCTTTTCTTGCTTTCGAGATGACACTTATAATTGCTGTTGATTGTAACCCTCATCACTAAGATGGTCTTCCATTTTTTTTGTGTGGGTTTAAATGTTGCCTGGAGCAGGTAGAAGTTCAAGCAGTTTACTGTGCTATTTCCACTAGCTAGTAATAGTGCAGGTGGGGGAGGGAAGAATACAGCTTGGCTGTCTTTTAAAACCAAAGACATTGTGGGTAGCTACTGCTAGACTAAGATGCAGATGGCATCTGTGTTTTACCTTTAGTTTGAGAATTGTATTGTACCTGGGGTAGGTACATTTGAAAAACAACCCTTTGAAGTAACCTCGTGCTCAAGACCACTCAGCTATTTTGTTTTTTTTTTAAACAAGCTTTCCATGACACATCATATTAAGAGTTAAACCTATCTGATAGCTAGCTACCAAAGGTGATGTCCTTCTGATCCCATGTGGTTGGTCTCCCATTCTCCTGATTTCATGGGGAGTTTATTCTGAAAGCTATACTGCAGAAAATGCTTCATTTTCTTTTGCATGGTTGTTTTTCTGCTGGCTTAGGCCTCACAGCGGTGCCACGTGAACACCACCAGAGACAGCCTGAAAAAACAGGAACAGCAGCTGTGAAACCAGGGGGTGAGGCAGAAGCACATGTGTGTGCCAGTTAGCTGTTAGATTAGTGTAGCCATAATGTGAAACTTTACCCCAAAATGTTGGATAAGCACATAAATACTTGACTTTAACCTTCCTGCACCTTGTGTGTGTGTGTATGTTTAATGGGGCATCATTGTATTTAATATCTACATTGCAGTCGTGTTGAAAGGGCAACCAGATTAGGACTCATTGTATAATATGGAGAAAAAACCTTGAAATTAATGAGTGCTTGCTAATAAGTTTGTATGGTGGGGTTGTTTTTTGGTTTGTTTTTATTTTTTTTTCCAATAAATCAAGACTACTGAGAAGAACAAACCTGCAAACTTTACTGGATCAAATGACCTGTGTGCTGCCACCTATGTGAGTACTGTCTTCATTTCTAAGAATAAAATGAAATGAGTCTTGGATGGTGTGTATAATATAGATAGATGGCAGTATTTTTATATCTTTTAATCTCTTTATAAAGATAGAGGTTTTAAGTCATTGAATGCAAAGACTTGTGCTACAAGGCAGTTCTAGGGCTGTTTTCTCTTGTTAGCTATGGCTTCACTGTGCATCTTTTATGGTTTTTCAGAAGTCTGGAGTACTCGTGGATAAAGCTGAAGCCTTAGCTTTTTTTTTTGGTTACTCAGCACCTTTGAAAGGTGTTCTCTAGCATTTTTATAAGGATAGATTCAGCACTTACTAGTGACACAGAAGGATTATTTCTGAGTGTTTCGCTTTTCATCTTTTTAATTACAAAGTAGCATTCTATTTTGAGATCATCCAAATGTTTGGGATGCTCCTTTGTCACCTGCCTGCCCCTTTAGATGGTGGATGTGTTTTTGAACAATGCACAGCAGGTTGTGTGGGGACCCTTCATTCAAGTCCTTATGATAAGTTAACACATACATACTCATCTGATAATTTTCTGTTCTTGCATGTCTGTAAATCAGCCTTTTGGAAACACAACTGAATCCTGCATTGAGGAAACTGTAAGTAGTGAGTACCTGTTACTTTAAAACCCAGATCTTTGAATATCTATCACTGGCAGCTGTCAGGCTCTGTTGCTGCATGGCTTCTTTAGGTATCTGACAGCAGAAAAGTTCTTCATGAAATCTAGATGTTTCCAGTGCCGTTGCTGTGCTGAATAATGTATGGCTTTGCAATTTTTTGAAATTTCAGACTTAAAAGTAGATCTAAAACTTTGAGGGAAAGCAGTAGAACAGGATAGTGATTATGTTCAAGTCCGAGAGATGAGAGCTGTACTTGTAAGTGTCCCCAGTAAAGCATCTTGATAGAGTGAAAGGGCTTAAATGGCCAAGAGACCCGTGCCAGTGCTCCCTAAGCAGTGGCTTCAGGATTGTAACTGTGTAAATTGTTGAGTGTTCATTCCCTTTTGGAGGTTAGACTCAATGCCTTCAGGATGACAGAGTTGGTACTAAGTGTTACTAGATGGGCTCCGATCCTGAGTTGCCCCGTAAATTGTTCTGGTTTCATTCACTTCAGCAGGAACACTAACTCCTTAGCTAAGAATCTCCTGGATCTGTGGTAGGTCCATGCTTTTATGGGTGAAAAAATGTGCTTTGTACATAACAAGAAATAAGCTCTTGAGGAGCAGAAGGTGCAGTAATTTTAGAGTTGTTTGTAGACTGAAGTATGTTAGCTCAGCACCTCAGACCTATGCCTGTGGCTGCAGGGAGCAATCCTGTCTGTGCAGTGCACTTTGTACCACTGGACAGTTTTAATGGCCCGAGTTGCGTGCTGGCCTTGGACACCACCCCTGAGCTCTGGTTCCTCTGGGAGATTTTTCAGTAATTTCATTGGGTAGTGGCCTGAACTTGATAATGCTTATTAGCATCAAAGTTCTTCTGAAGGAGCTGTGTCTAAGGTTGGATAACAGGTCACATGTTACAGCTGGAGATGGGAATGTGGTATCTCCTTAAGGTTACACAGGGGCACACTGTCAAAAATTGAACCAGAATGCTGAAGCTCTTGGTTCAGAGCCTGTTCACTGTACTGTGAACCTACTTTAGGTTATTCTTGAACTTTAAATAAAAAAATGCTTAAATTAATAGACTTCAGAAGATAAATTCTTAGCACTCTTTAGTTTTTATTTGGCACTACTTCTGTTGGTGTGAAACTTTTTGTTTAAATGTTTTGTTTGTCTTTAAAAAGTAAACTTTAAAAGGCTGAATTTAATACTTTTTTTTTGTGCAATTAAAAATAAACTTGAAGTGTATTTAGCAAGTGACTAATGTCTTCTATTTAAATCACAATGATCATGAACTTAAAGTATTTGCTATGGTTTGAAAGTCTCTTAGGCCTAAATAATGCAACTGCTCTTTAAATTCTTCTTTTACAGTATTATGCTTACTGCTGCATATTGGGGTTCATTGCTTGCTCGGTGTTTCTTCAACTGAGCTTCGAACTCAAAGTTCTCCTCCTGTCCATTGCTGTGACTGTATACCTCATCATTTTTAATACCCTTCAGCATAGAAACTTGAGCTTCAGTGGCAACAGTACCAGGTGCAGTGTAAAGGTTCTTATCATTGACAATAATGTTTCATTAAAGGAGGTGTTAGATTTTTGTACACTAACATGATTTTGATATTTTAATACTCCAGTAAGTCAGGCATTACAAACCTGTTTGTAAACTTAATGACATGGAAATCATATTAGACCGTATCACCTTTTTTCTTTTTCTTTCCTTTTTTTCTTTTTTAAAAAGTATGTGTTTTCTGGAAAAATCTGTAATATGGCTTCTGAGATCTCTGGAAGCTTAGCTTACATTAAGGAGTAGGGGGTAGAATATTAGTCTCATAATAAGGTTGATCTTCTGTTAAGCTATGAAGAGCCTTGCTGAAAGTCTGATGCTCAAACTATGCTTCTGAGACCTTGCTAGTCAATAGGATAGTGAACTTTTCATGTATCTATCTTACTGCACATATTTTGAAAAGCAATAGCAATTTACCTGATCTAATTGAAGAAACTGTAAAAATACTTAAATCACGTGGAAGGATTTTACTGTTCATTTTAAGTCTTTCTCAGATTCTCAGCATAGTCTCATAGCTGAAGATCAGGATAAATTTATTTTGCAGGGTCTAACTGTGAGCTGTCAGCACAGCTTAAAAAAGACACCGTGAGGTTTTAATGTAGCCTCTTAATCCCAGGCTATTCATATAATGAGAATTTAGCTTGATGCATTCATGAGAATTAATAGATGTAGTAAGAACAGACTGGTGTACTACAAAACAGTAGTGTTGTCTCAGATCTGTATGGTACTATATACAGGTGTGTTTTAATGGCTGTCTTTGTTTTAGCAACTCAGTTTTTTATTTGTTACCATCTTTCCTTCCACAAATAAGAAAGTTTCTCCTACTTCAATGTTGGCAGTGTTGTCACTGGGGCAGTGCGGGGTGGGAAGCTGCGACTCAGTGCAATGGAAGTTGAGATGGCTCCTTTAAGATAAAGCCATGTTTACTTGAACATCTCATTACAGTAGCTACTTGGCAAGGTTTCAGCACCCATTTTGTCATTACGTGAAATGCAGTTCATGCACTGAGCTGAATGATAATCCTTCCTCGTTACTAGGATGGGACCAATAACCAGACAGCTGCTGGCATAAATGAACAATGGCATTGGTCATATATGTCTGAACAAAGACACCCCCTGCTGCTATGCTCTTCCCTTCCCCTTCTTCCCCAGCTCTTAATAGTGTGGGTTTTCTTAAAGGATATAATGACTTTGCATTGCTTTCTTGTTTTCAGGCTTTTCATCAAAGAGCCAAGGATAACAACTAATTTATATCTGGTTCTGTTTTACATAACATTAATTTTACTTGCAAAGCAGGTATGTATTTAAAAAGCAATAGGTTAGTTCTTTCACTTGCAGCAAGTTGATTTAAATAAAATGCAAAAGTATTGTTCATTGAAATTGTGCACTAAATTGGTATATATTTTTATTTTTTTTTTTATATTCTTGTACTTAGTTGTAAATAATGTACTTAGTTATAGATAATGCAGAAATGATTACTGTGAAAGGGTGGAAACATTTTTATGTTTTTCAATTGTATTTACGTTACAGAAGTCAGAACTTTCAAATTTTTCCAGTTTGGATCTATCTGTATTTATATGTCAATATTCATCCTAAATCAAGGCAGTAATTCAAGATAAAAGTAATTACCATATTATTAAAATGTCATTTTGGTAAATATACCTTATGGTACCCACATGGCATTCATTCATACTGTCTGCTTTGTATGTCTCCGACCTTCATTCTCAAAGCGCATTTTTCATAACTATATAGGCTTAAAAGGCCTTGAAGAAACTTCACTGCTACACTTCTTGAATAAATTGACTGATGTTTTTCAGTGAGGTATTGTACAGATTTAAATTTCTCATATTTTGCCCCTTTGCAGATTGACTATTACTGTCGACTGGATTGTTTGTGGAAGAATAAGTTTAAAAAGGAACATGAACAATTTGAAACGATGGAGAATGTTAACAGGCTCTTGCTGGAAAATGTACTCCCAGCACATGTTGCTGCCTATTTCATTGGTGAAAAGCGAAATGAGGTATGTTTAATCTCTGCCTTGTGAAGGACTGTTTGCTATTGGACTTCTGTGACAACGTCATGCTAGCAAGCACACGGAAGACCCTACGGTTCTGCACTCTTTGCCTCTTGTTTGTATCAACCTTTGTAAGTCCAAGAATCTGCTATCCAGCTGGCCTCAAAAAAATCCACACATTTAGTGTCAGTCTCTGAAATCTGTTTTCAGAATTGATAGTTCCGCTTCAGGACACAATTTGAGTTTGGCAGCTATTTAAAAAGGATTTACTGCATTTCAAAGACTGTATTTTACTAGAGTAGATAGGCTTCTTTTTAAAGAAGTTAGCTGAGGAACAGATAGTATTTTTTTGGTAACAACCCCAGTGAGAAGTTTGATTCATGATTGTTTTTTTTTTTAAGACATTTTATCTTATTCTGCCAGCATGTCATCAGAATAAATATTGCTGATTTCACAGCCATGGTAAGTGTCAGAAGACTGGCATTGTCCAGAATAGATGAGAATCTTTAAGATGCACAGATGTCTTATCTTTTCATTAGGCAAATCAACTTTGTTCATGTTCCTGATAAAATAAGAGATGCCCACTTTAAAGTACCATAGTTGACTTCGTAGGAAAAATGTAATTGGATTACTGGTTGCCGTCAATAATCATAGCTTTGAATACCTGTGGTGGAAGGTGACTGCTGACAATGTGTGAATATATTGTTTCCCTGTAGGACTGGTACCATCAATCTTATGACTGTGTCTGTGTCATGTTTGCATCGGTACCAGATTTTAAGGTGTTTTATACTGAATGTGATGTCAATAAAGAAGGCCTGGAATGCTTGCGGCTGTTAAATGAAATCATTGCTGATTTTGATGAGGTAATTAAGATTCTGGAAAAAATGGACTGGATTTTATATTTACTGCGAAATGAAATGTTCACTAGATCTGTGAGCACTGGGGGGGAGGCTGTTATGCACAACTAATGTTCTGAGTTCAGCCTCACAGTTTTGCAAGATATATTCCCATCTGCCAGGATTTTACAGTTACATCACCTAGTGCATTGTAGTTTGGTTTCAAAGTCCTGAATTTCAGGACTTTATTTCAGTACTTGGGCACTGTATTTCTCCTGTAAGCAGGTAGAGCAAAACTGTGAAACTAATCCTCTGTGCATTCTTATCTTTCATGTGACTGATAGCATTCCTAGAGATGTTTAATGCTTATTGTAGACACTGATTTTTCTTTCCTTCAAACAGCTCTTGTTAAAACCTAAATTTAGTGGTGTTGAAAAAATAAAAACCATCGGAAGCACTTACATGGCAGCAGCTGGTCTCAGTGTCACGCCAGGCCAAGAGAACAACCAGGTACATTGTCTCTGAAATCTGTCTCTGGTATTCTGTGTGTACATAGGGTGCAATTCAAAGTAACAAATGTAATGTGATATAAAGAGAAAGCAAATCACCAAGACTGACTTTCTGAAATGTGGAAAAAGATGATAGAAGTGTATTGTTTCCTGTTGAATTCACTATTTATCTCCTAGTTCCAATTTTTTCCTGAGCAGGTATTAAGTCTGTAACCCTGGCATACTTTTTACATCTTTAATCCTTGATTTCAGTAGCTTAACATTTCTAGATGCATAACAGAATAGCTCTAATAATAGGGAGGTCACAGAACAGCTGCCAAAGAAAAGGTTGTCTCAGAACAGGACAGTAAGCTTTTTGTGACACCTGAGAACTGCCACAAAAAGAATCCTGAAGTACCTTGTTAGATCTGAATCTGAAACTTCACTCAGAAGAATTAAAACCAATTTCTGTACTGGGGTTCACTTTCACTATAGCAGGTTCATGTATGACATCAGGATGCATATGTAATGTACAGAAAACATGTTAAATTAAATCAAGAATCCTAAAGGACAAACAAATTAATTGTAAAATTTAATCATATCATGCTTGTCGCCTCATAGCCATTCCAATTGAATTCAGCATCTGTTTCTAAATCCATTTTGAGTGTTTGTTGAGCTGTACAATTCTGCACAGTTACAGGGATGAGTGGTCCCAGCCTTACACGCTTCAATTACTAATAGTACTGGTTTGGAATAGTAGCCTGACACAGCCTCTGGTGCTGGGGTATGATCATTAATGTGTGTTACCAATTGCTCAGGACAAGGAAAGACAGCACGCTCACATTGGGATTATGGTGGAGTATGGAATTGCCTTGATGAGTAAACTGGATGGCATCAACCGACATTCCTTTAACAATTTCCGTTTACGTATCGGTAAGTTCAGTTTGTGAAGAACACGAACTCTGCAGCTCCGTGAAAACTAAAAATGAGGTAGGATGGCTTAGGTGAACTGTTGAGTGCTGTGGAGCCTTTCAGAACACTGAATATGGTGTTTGGGTTATTATACAATGATGAATAGCTGAGGGAACTGTTGTCTAGTCCAGCTATTTAAATACACTGAGCTCCTTCATGGATGAGCTCTTCTCATCACTGGAGGGAGCAATATGAAGATTCCAGCTGGATGAATTCAGAGAAAATCAAAGGTAGGGATGAAGAGTGAAGTAGTCTGTTATTAACTGTTGCCTAATGACAGTCTAGTCATCATACAAATGTTTATTTCTACATATTATCAGTAGAAAATGCCTTGCTGTGAACTTTGCCCTAGCTTTCTCAGACTTCCTGTTTTACAGTGAATGAGTCACTTCACATCTCCTGAGCCTCAGCACTAACATTTATAGAACAGTGGTAATACTGAGTGCTAGAATCATGTTGGAGGGTTAAGTTCTGAGGTTTTTTGTTTCCCTGAAGTTCATGACTTATGGCTAATAATGAAGGTTGGTATCATGTAACTTTCTACTTCAGTAATGACACGTGCTTTTGTTTATACTAAGGGATAAATCATGGCCCTGTGATTGCTGGTGTGATTGGTGCCCGGAAACCTCAGTACGATATCTGGGGCAACACTGTGAATGTTGCTAGCCGAATGGAGAGCACGGGGGAGCTGGGGAAAATCCAGGTAAAGATAGTGCCCTTGGAACGTCCAACAAATTATTTCTAATTGGCTATGGACTTTTAAAAATGTGAACCATCAGAATTTTACAAGAGTTCTTAATTCTTTTCACACACAGGTCACAGAAGAAACAAGTAAAATACTACAGGAGTTGGGATACTCATGTGAATGCAGGGGACTTATTAATGTCAAAGGCAAGGGAGAACTGAGGACTTACTTTGTTTGCACTGAGACCGCCAAATTCCAAGGTATGGGACTGAACTGAGGCTGCGATGAAGCTAATCAAAATAGACTTAAAACTGCCTCCCTTCTGTGAAGACTTAGAATTTCCCTCCTTATGTGAAGGACTACTCTAGAAACGTACATATACTATTCCAATTCCTTCTACATCTCAAGATGTGATTTTTTTTATTTTTATTTTTTTTAATTATTTTTTTGAAAGAGGAGAAGTTCTGAAAACTTCCTAGAAGACACACAACCACCAGTTTGAAAAAGACCTTTTCCTGAAATAATCTGAGAATTTACTTGGAATTGCCACGAAGCATTTTCAGTTAGTTCCTTTCCCTACCTGCACTGTGGGAGTCTTAACTCCAGGGACAACATCCGCGGATGCACTGTAGAACTCTTTACCACATTACAACATTCCACTGCATTGTTCTTTGTTGCACACCTGCGTAAAGTATTGCCTTTGTCGCAGACATGTGAGGTGATGCTCTGGACACAGCATCTCCTGCTTTTAATGCCATGGCCAGACTTCATGGCAGAAGATGGCTGAATAATAGAGAGCAGAGCGCGAGTAAACTCAAATACATCATGTGATAATTGTGCTGAGCTCCTTTGGAAAAAAAATCCCTTGCACAGTATCAGATCACTTTTTATTATCTTTGCCTCCTGCATAGTAGTACCTTGTATTACACAAATGTTTTCATAACCAACAGCTGGTCAGAAATAACTTTCCTCTAGTTCAGAGTGTTTACATGTTCTCCTTTTGTGTTTCTGTGCCTCTGTATTTAGTATCTGCATGAACATTTTATACAGTTGCAGAAGAGAATGGCTTTAAAATTCTGGCTTTAAATTTCAAACAAACCCGATCTTGAGGAGCACTGAGAACCTGCAGTTTATCTGGTATGCTGGCTGGACAAACTCTGCTAGCAGCTCTATTGCTGGCACTCTGCTGGAGTTCTGTCTGCTGACTGCAGGCTTGAGGGCACTTAGGGAAGAAAAAATAATCTTTTGAAAAAATACTGTTTTGAATTGTTTGGAAGCTGAAGAACAGAACTAATAAGATAGTATTAGGAACAGTAGCAGGTACTGTATGAACAGAACCGCATCTGAGTTGGGGCTTGGGGTTTTTCTGTTCTTGTTTCTTCCATTTGTCTAGCCACTAGCTGGTTTATGTACCTTTTAAAGGCAATGCAGCTTAAGAAACAAACTGGTTTTGAAGGTTACAAAAGGATGTATGGAAAGAACATGTTCATAATGGAAATGTTTCAGCAGAGGCTCAATACTGAAAGTATGAGTAGAGCATTAGTAAGATCACAGAAATTGACTTGCTGCAAGTTAGTTTGTAGTTTTTAAGCTGTTAATGGCTTTTGCTAATTTCTAAATTAGCATTTTTCTAGGTAGTGCCATCACTTAATCAGTTTTGTGTTGGTGGAGATGATAGTATTTTGTAAGGCTCACATCTTGTGCCCTATTATATGTATTAATCTAAGGATGAATTCCCTCCTGCCCCAATATACTACCTGTAGTATGACTAAACAGCACAGTGAGTAATGAGTTCAACGTCTGTTTCGTGAAGCCTTACTCTTCTACAAACAGCAGCTTTCACTAGTATTTCTGGGTTTAGTCCTAAACCGAACTGGAAAAGTGTTTAACAAGCAGTCCTATGCATCACTGCCACTTTCTAATTACTGTGTAATTTCTTTAGGAGATGAAGCGACTATGTTTCAAGACAGGAACAAACTTAATATTGTCCAGCTGTGGATTAAAAATTGTGCTTATAGACTTTGTCAATTTGGTAGGTCAAAACTGTGTGTGTACTAAGTCTCCAACAGAAAATACCACGTTAGAAAAACCTTAGTTTGAGGTTGTCTGGTTCAGGTCTGGACTCTGCTGAAGAAGGAAGTTTCATACTTGGTGTCTTGTCAGTATAAGGTCAGTGTTGTTGAATAAACTTACAAGAGGCTTTTGCTACTCCTGTATATTGTGTATTTGTAGTAACAGATGCTCAGCAAGCATTTGTTTCAAGATATTTATTGTTTTATAATGACCATACATGTGTCAGAGGCTCTTTTTGAGCAGTCGTTGATGTCATGCTAGGTAAAGTGACTATTTGCCTCATGAATGTATTTTGAGAAGTGCATTATGCCTATAGATAGAGCTGGCTCTGAAGGGTTTCTGTTCACAGACCTAGTAGAATGTAGATGTAAGTGATCTATGACAGAAAAGTTGCTGTCTCTAACAACTTTTGTTTACATTATATTGCCTGTCAGGCTGGTAACTTGCTTGGGCACAACTTAACCTCATTTACAGAAGTGGTATGAAGAGCTGTAGCTTTCAAATTGGGAGAACTAGGATTTTGTTGCTGTTCTAAAGGGACGTTAGGCCCTGGGAGTGCTCACTCCATGTTAGTGTTCTGTGCAAGGCATACTGGAGAATTGGAAACTGGCTGTAATGAAAAGGGGGTTGTACCTGAGGATGACTTTCTCATTTCTCATCAAAACTGTGTAATGAGAGCTATATTCAACCACAAAGTTCAATTTAAGAAGCAACTGTATTTAAGTAACTGTTCTCAGCAGTCCTTTTGAGAGTGAACTGTGAAATTTAAGATCGAGGAAATAACTTTGTTGGAAAACTTCCTTACAGCATTATTGTTTTCTTAAAGTGAAAAAATGGCACTGTATCTAATTCGAAGAGCTAATGTCTTGAATTAGCAATCTATTTTAAAGAACAAACTTCTGTTTTTACCATTAAATAAACTTCCTGAAACTCACTTGGTTTTGCAGTTATTTTGATGAAGATTCTTGTGAAAAGGAGGCATATTTCTTTGATGCCTATAAAGTTAATGAGACTGGTTAATTAAAAAAAAAGTGGAAAAAATGTAGAGTGATGTACTTGCATTCAACAGCTGAAAAATAATTTCAGTACTCAGTTTTCTGTCATCTGTGGCACTGTGTGGAAGGTAAGTGATGAGCAATGAGATGCTAGAGAGTGAGCCAGTAACAATTTGGCTGGCACAGTTGTTGGGCACTTTGTCTTCTCTTGTAGCATGAAAATGACTTAAATATTAATGGAATAATTCATTCCCTCAAATAATATTACATCTGGAATTATCTAGAACTGAGAAGAAATCCTAGTGGCAACTACTAAGAACTATTCTGGGACAACTGAAACTGCTGGTGAAAAATCCAGGTTGACAGTTCTGCCTTTTTGGAATGAATTGTAAACTTGTGAAAGTTTAAAAACAACTAAGTAAACACCTCTGCAGCTGTACTTGCAGAGGAGGAAGGAAGGGGAGCGTAAGACTGGGGGTAGAGGGTGGAATACACCATTATGCTTTGCCTTTGAGTGACCTCTTGAGTTCAGTTCCACGCCTGTGCCCATGAGCCTCCACCGGTCCGATGGGGCCGCAGCACTGCAGCCTTCCCGGCCCAGTCCAAGGTTATACCAGAACCGTGGGGTAAAAAGGAGCAACGTTTTGAAGTCCTTAAGGATGCCTGTGGTAGAATGCACAAGTAGCACTGTGTGACTGTGTGAGGTGACTGGGCAGCGCAGGGAGAAGCTGCTTGTGCTACAGTCCCTGGCTGCACACGTAGCACTGCAAGGGTGCTGGGACTGTCCGGAAGCTGTGCTGTCAGGCTGCCTGGGCTGCAGTTTTGGGCAACAGGGAATTGACTTCTAATGCTAGGAGTTTTATAAATATGCTTTCCCTTCTGACGAGCAAGCCTAAAATTGTTATCCAGGTAGTGTTTAGCAGTACCTCCAAGAAGAATTGTCTGTGAGCTTCTCAGAGTTGACTGTATTATGCTCACGTGGTGTCTTTACTTACTGGCAGGAAGTGCATTTGTAATCTCACCTTACTGCCATGATTCTTTTCTAAGCTTGCCCTCAAGTCTTAGAATACTAGGAGCAGATGGCATTGTTTCTCCAACAGGAGATTCATCCACATTCAGTCTCAAAACTGAACGTTTGTTCAGTTTTGTTAATTCATCAGGCTACATCAGTTTTATTTAAAAAGTTTATTTCTATTCCTCATGATCACAGGAGTTACACAGTAATTTTAAAAAGGGAAACTTGCGTGTTCAGATACTAATGACTTTTATCCCAACCAGATTCAGATACAGAGTCCATACTGCTTTTATAAACTTTTGGTTGAGTCCCTGCACCATATATAGGCATATTTTCACCTACATTTTTGATTTTTCCAGACGCTTAACAATCTAGGAAAACTTAAATGCTGCAGAGGTGCTTTAATAAGGAATGCAAAAAGAATAATTTAGTGCATTTATGTAGCAGAAGTAGCTCTAATACAAACCATTCCACTTCAAAAAGTCACTCAACACACAATGTACACCTGCTTGGTGAAAGCACCTGAAAGAAGTTTATCTGGTTCTTAAATAGAATCAAACCTGTAAACTTAACCCAAGCTTCAGACTGTAACTGGACCACATTCACTGTCAGGAACGGTAACAGGCTTTTTAGGTTCTTGGAAGTCTGAAAAAGTTTACAGCAAATACCAGGTCAATTATCATATATAACTGTTAAATGAAAGAAATGCATATACAATAGAGTACTCCTAAAGTCATTAGCTATTTGTGCAGACAGCCTCATGTCAGCCCTGTGTTACACAGCCTCTCCTGTACAGTGCTACAGAAAAGAAAATGCTCAGTAATATTGAAAGTTCTGAGCAGTTTCCTCGAAAAGGTAAGTAAGCTTCTGAAGTAATCCTGCTCTTCTCATACCACAGACTGAGTAAATTTGTTGTGTAAATTGTTTCTTCAAAGGAAATGCTTACCTACCTTAAAAATTTGGGTGTGCTTTTACCTTTTATATGCCACAAGGGGGAGATCTGGTTCTAGCACTTAAATTTTCCAGTGACCCAACTCCTTAATCCAGCAAAACAGTAGTTACTTTTGGCTGGAGGAGTTAAGTCAACTTACAAAGCATGATCGCTGGCCAAATTAAGCAAAAGGAGTGCACAGCCAAAAGCCTGGAGAAGAAGGAAGCCTGATGTCCTCACTTTAGCAAGTGAGGAATTTTAACTCTTCACTTGTAACTTCAGGCTAAATGGAAAAACTAAAATTGAATGGGTTGCCAAGCTTTAAGATTTGGCAGTGCTGTCAGATGAATGGCACTGCTTTATGTATGATGAATGGCAACTACTCTATGTAGTTGAACCAAAGTTCCATGCATCCAAAAGATTAATTTTGGACTGAGACGAAACACGGCAACTTTCCATTAGAAATGGAATTTTAACGAGAAGAACTGAAAGCTGGAACTGAGTTACTGCAAGTTCTACCACAAGCCACTCTAATGATTTGCAGATGTGGGTTTGGTTTAGTTGAACAGATGCTACAGTGCATTTCTGTGTACTCACCCTCTGTCAGATCCACCCAGCTGTCTTCTGTCTCGGGTAAGGGAACTGAAATTCCCATTGCTTTCCGGATTCCATAGGTACTAACAATATCCCCTGGAGTCACTTGTTGTGCAAGTTCTTTCAGGTTATTGGTTACTCTCTCCGCTACAAAAGAGAAGTGGATGTATTTAGATGCTACATAGACACACACTATTGCTGAAGTGAGCCCTTCACCCCGTAAACAGTATAATTATTTAAGTACCAATGGAACAACATGAAATAATGCTTCTGAACGGAAGAGTTTTATTGTACTGTGAGCAATCATGCCAGACATAGCAGGAGCTTTGGAAGAGGTGGTTAAGAACAGGAGGAATGAAATAGCTGCTGCCCAGGGCTTGCTGCCATCAAGGAACACTGGAAGGTAAAGAGTAAGTGGATGCCTGGGTCACAGCAGTGCAGCAGCTGGGGGAGCTCTGGGGGCACCCACACTGCCAGTGTTAGGAGTATCTGCCTTCCGGGATTCTGCATTTAGCTTTGTGTATCAACTAGAGAAACTGTTCTTGTTGCCACAGATGTGGTTTTTCCTTCAAGAAGGAAGCTGTAGGTACTTAAACTTTGTTAAGAAAGATAATATTTGATCTGGTTTAGGCTTGGTAGTATTTCTCCAGTAATGGGGAATTTATCACACCAAGGTGGTCATTTTAGACTACACACGCTGTAGTTAATGCACAAGTTAGTTTTCCTGGCAAAACAGGCACCCTCTGCACACAGTCCTGTCTTAGAAGGTTGCCACTAACACCAGCTGCATAACTGACCTGTGAGACAAGCAGCTTTGCTCAAGTAATTAAAGAAGGTATTGTTAGTATTAATTGGTATACTAAAATAGACTGATAACCAGATGACATCTGGACTAGGGCTAGCCTTACAGCAACAACCTGGCATGACTTAAGTAACTTCTGTTCAAAGGCACTGCAAAAAATCATGGAGTTAGAGGTGTTTGGCTATGATCTGCCCTGTGGCACAGCAACAGCTCCTAATCAATTCTAGGGAAATTCATTAATAGGGAGGAAATACTTGTAATTACTTGAAAATTTTCAAATACTTGAAAAACTTTCATCTAGCTTTAAATACCAAACAAAAATCTTCTAGGCCTAACAGAGCACATACTCTGCACTGTTAGAGACTCATGTTAAACATCTGTTTGTCTTGGAGTTGACATAAGCTGGGACTTGATGATTGTTGCAGAACTGATCATGAAAAGTGTATTTACCCAAATGCATCTCTCTGTATGATGGACTCAGAAGACAAATCATATTAGGGGGTGGTTTTGTGCTTAGTCGTTCATTTTGAGCATCCTGGAGTTCTCTCAGGAGCTTTGTTGTTTCATCAAGTTTCCTCTGGAAGATCTCAGCCTCTGTTTAAAGAAAAGAAAAGTGCTAACTAGTAAGAGAGTGTATTTACTTATATTGTACTATACAACATGGTCAGGCTGACTATGTGAAGGGATTAAGAAACTGAAACAGTTGCACACAGATCAGAAGTGCAAATATCAAGAAAACTCACCCTCAGACTCAAACTCTTCCATGGGCATGCCAAAGTTTGTCACTGCTTTTAGTGCTGTAAGTCTATCATTACTGGCAGAGTCCAACCTGGCAGCAATATCAATTTCCATAATCTGAAAAAAGGAGCAATTAATAATTTAGGTAATATTTAGATCAGCCTTGAAACAACAAAATTGTCTGGGAAAATCAGAACACAAAGTTAGTTAATATTAGTCTGCTCTACAAAATAGTGAGCACAGAGGGAAAGCTGAAAAGCCACCCTGTG
Source organism: Brachypteracias leptosomus (assembly GCA_013401335.1). Taxonomy (NCBI): domain Eukaryota; kingdom Metazoa; phylum Chordata; class Aves; order Coraciiformes; family Brachypteraciidae; genus Brachypteracias; species Brachypteracias leptosomus. The sequence goes on along the minus strand of VYZX01007018.1, from coordinate 25,526 downwards.
AAACTTCTATTCTACAGTTATTCAGTTTCTTGTTCTATTTCACATTGAAATAGCAAATGGTGTCTGACAAAACCAGCAGGGGCATGTGCAAATGATATAGTAACTTAACACCAGTGGCCCAACTGAAAAAAAAAAAATAAAAAAAATTCCTTGAGCTCACCTAAAGCAGAATTTATCTGAGACCAAAATTCAAAACCAACCTGGGACCTGGCTGCAGATGAAGGTTTCAGGAGAACAGCCCTTTCCCTAGAACTGCTGAGATGCTTTTTCTAGTGGAACAAGGTTTGGCTAGAATAATTTTTTAGATATGTTGTATGTTTACAGGGGCACAGGGTATTTGAGAAAACTTTGCAAAGAAAGCTACGTATTATGTGGTATTTTACACTTATAAGCTCATGTTAAAGAAAATCAGATTAAGATAGGAACAAAACAACTCTGGCTGCCAGCCAGAAGATCTAACACACAGTTAAAGAATCACAAATAAAAACATAGAAGCATTTTCTTTAAGTTCTCTTGACATAGCCTCATTTAAGATGTAACTTTTTGGAGATGCATACTCTCCCAATGCCTACAAATTAGCATGTTGTTGTCAACAGGCACACAGTGTATGTTTACAGCTCAGTGTAGCTGCACAGGCCTTACAGTTGTAGGCAGTTTTAGAACTGTGGAGTTAGGTTGGTTAGAGAGGTTAATTGATACAGAAAAAATTTACCTTTACATCTTTTATTGCATCACTTCTTTCACGTGGGCCTTCAGCTTCCTCCAATGGCTGAACAGAGAAAGGATTTTTAAAGAAGGCATTAAAATTAATCTTGAAGTTCAAAGTAACACCTTAAAAAATGCAGTATTTTTAATGTCACAATGAGCTTTTTTCTCTGTAAACCAAGTTACAAAGTAGCTATTTTTAGAGGGCTTTCTTCAGATATTAATGTTTACTAAAATACATTTTTACAGCATACATTTTATTGCTCTTTGTAAGTGCACATACTTTTCCCCAGTGATGTCACATCAGATTATTTACTGGGAGCTAGGGGAAAGGAAAAAAAGGAAGGATGATTATTAGGGGCTGAAATGTGTTCTGTTGCTATATGTAACCATATTTCTCTTAATACTTGCAACAGCAGTGGTGGAGCCCTGTAGGTCAGTGTCACTGCTGGGTACTGGAAAAGAGCTAAAACTAGTCATGTTAAGCAAAGGTCTGAGCTGGGCTAAAGGCTGACCTTTGATCCATGAACTATTTCTAGTATTAATGTAGCTAATGTTTGACCCAGTAGTAAAGTAAAAGACTATGAGCACTTCACATTGAAGTGAAACTCAAATCAAGACTTTTAGTTAACAGAAGTTGTCTTGTGGAGATTTTCAGCTAATTCTTGGATGGCAATTAAGTTAAGATTGTCAAATCAGCCCCTTTCATTCCAGTCAAGTTTGGCATACACAGGTCCTGAAATCCCCTAAGAATTTAAGAACAGCTGTTTAGCATTTTTATGTAGCACAGATTTGAGCTTAAAAGCACAGCACAGTAAAGGGAAAAACTAGTTACTAAACAAAACAGGAGCTAGTGCTAATGGGAGTGGGAGAGTAGACAGGGAATGTGTGACTCTGTCTCTATCTAGAATATTTTGTTAATTTTCATGTTTCACTATTTAACAAATCAGAATAATCACCTTCCACAAAATCCATCTACTGGAGATCAGTCCTCACTCTCAAATTTTACCAGTCAAAAGGGAGCCCAGCCATAGGATCAGCATCACCATTCTCTACCTTTATAGCTTGTGTGTTAAAACCAAAGACCAGACAGTACACAAATCCACTCTTACCACTTCCAGTTCTCTCAGAGCTCTAGAATGTCCTCCTTTAGTTAGAACATCAAGCAAACTATCAGCCATCAAGAAAGGATAATCTTGTGATTTCATCAAAAACTCATGAATACTGAAAGACCAAAAGACAGTTTGGGTAACTACTTTCATACCAAACATTCAATGGAAAAAAGTTACGTAAAGTCAAACCAGTACGTACAGCACAGAAAACACAAAGAATGGCTCAGAATTTGATTTAAATGGTTTGCTTTAGTTTAGTTAGCCATGCCTTTTTGTAGCTGAGGAACCCATCCAGATTCCCAACGGAAACTGAAAAACTTCCAAAGTGCAGTGCCTTGGGCAGCTGCATCAGGCCAAAAGCAGACTTGCCCAGGCACTCAGCTGCTGCACTTACGTATTCCCACATTTCATATGAATTTACACCACTGTGTATTTTATTTCTGAGATTCTCATAAAACAAAAAGGACTTTAACTCTGAAGTTTTTATAATGAAGAATAATAAAAACAATGAGAATTAACTCTTTTTACTGTAGTAAATAATAGGAAAATTGAGCAGCATGCAGGCTACTTAAGAATGAAATTGGGGAATTGCTGTCTCTGGGCTCAGCTCTTCCACTACGACCATAGTAGTTTGGTCAGTATCTGACATGAACAAAGATGCATCTTGCTCAAGGCAGTAATTAACTTCATTAACATTAAAAAATCCAGTTTGTGTAAACATCTGTACTACTCAATGTTTTTCTGGCTTTGAACACAAGTCCTTCAGAGTTAGTCATAAATATATGTAAATTTTAGACTGTGTGTTCCTATGTATCAGTAGCATCAAGATCCTTCAATCTTGGCTAACTTCACTTCACGTGCAATTTCTCTTATTGAAGTATTTGATTCTTAAAACACACAAACCAACCCCAGCAGGCTCTAAAGACAGCAGTAACATCATTGAACAGCAAAGACATAGCCCACACTGCAGAGTTGCACACAACTGCTTCTCTACCTGGAAGCTGTCATATGCATCCTAGTTGATTACCTGAAAGATCCCTGGTTAGAGTCTTCCCCATATGTTGAATAGATTAAGTCAGAATCTTCTTTGCTTATGTTGGCAAAGGTAGAATCATACGTCGGAGCATAGGAACTATAGGGTCCGTAATTCAAGTATGTCACTAGTGAATAACAACAGTACTAATTATTACTCCTGGTAAGTGTGTATCAGGTGAAAATGAGAAGGGTTGTAAAACAATCCCCCAAAAGAAACTTCTATGAACGTATTTCTTTTGGTGAAAACAAACTTTCACAGAATACTATCTGGTTTGGGGGATTGGACTAGATGATCTTTCGAGGTCCCTTCCAATCTCTAACATTCTGTGATTCTGTTCACACTGTAACTTCTTTTAGTAACATCTACTGCAAATGCATTTTTAATTACAGCTGTTTTATTCACAATACTGCATGCCTCAAACACAATATGAAAATTCAATCTAGTGCTGGTAACAGGTTCTCAGGCTCCCCACTATGCTCTTCCAAAGCCAGCAAAAACCTTTCTCTAACTGGTTTTGTTCCTCTTCTCAATATAGATGGAAAATTTTATTAAATACACCTCCCTTTTTGTACGTATAAATTAAGCTAGACTTTGTGATGTGCTGGTTAGCTGTGTGACAGATACACGCAATAATGTGCTTTATCATTAAAAACCCCCTTAATTCCAAACTATTCGTGTGCTATTAATAAGATCAACATATTTTGCTTATATAAGGAGGAGGATTTCTTTTTTTTTTTTAAAATCAGCACTTACCTGGAGTAACCTTGTTTCTTTTATCTTCTTTGAACCCTTGTAACGTATTAACTCCTGACTGAAGTCTCCCTGCTGTCATACCCAGCTTTACAGGACAGTAACCTGGTTCTACAACAGGAAATGTCAGAATACAGGAATAATGAAGACATAGTTAAGTGACATAGGAAGATGGTCAAACTCATTTAATACTCATAGCCAGAAACTTCAGAATAAACAGGACAACTCTTGAAGAGTGTTTTCCTCTCCTAATGCTTCATACCAAAGACCATGTGTAGTCTCAAACATGAATCCAGACCAAGTGGTAATACTACGTAAGTATAGAAGATTTAACCTAAATGTTAAGTTGTCACTATCAGTCTTCCTCCTTCCTGTCCTCCCCTAACAGAGGCTACAGCATTAAAGAGGAGTGATATTGAAGGTGAAAGGCCACACTTTCTTTATTCCTGTTGACATTTCTTACTGAACAAATAGGGAGAAGGCAGAAGTCAAGTTTTCAGCCCAGTTTCTGTCTATTCTAGACTGTCTAGTCAGTTCAGCTCCATACTGAGCTACAAGCACCTGCACTCTTCTAGCTAGTGGCACTACATGGCAAAATGATTTGGGACCCAGACGGTTCCCAGTGGCCACCTCTGGAACATCTGTGACCTTTTGGGTCAGCAGACACTGCTCTCTGTGCAGGGATCAGACTTAAGGGCAGGCCAGGAATTAAATGTGCTTGGGCATATGGCAGGAAGTCTCTTATCCAATACCAAAAGCTTTCTCTTGCAGCTCCTGCAAACAGCTGACACAAAAAGGAGAAGCAACAGCCACTGGAGGCTCTCTCCAGCTGCTCCTAACAACAGCCACAACTGGTCCCTATCTACGTGCTCTGTCAGCTGAAGCTTTTTAAATCTAGACCTTTACCAGATGGTAAAGAAGTGCTCGGTTCTTGGCCAGCATTTGCCGACCTGCCCCAGCAAAAAAGCAGCAGACCAGGTAGGTGAAAGTGGCTCATTACTTGAACCATGACAACTTACCTCCTGCTGTAAGGTCAACTGGATTGAGAAGGCCCAGAGTTGTTGTACCATCTGGTTTTCTTCTTTCAAATTCACACTGAAATAAGGTCAGGCTATTTTAATTTACATATTAGTTGAAATTCATAGTCCTTAAGCTAATAATATCTAATGAAACTGTCCTATCTATAGGGATTGGAAAGGGATTTGGAAAGATCAGTCAGGCTCAGAAGTAAGTGCTGCTCTAACTTTTTTATTGTTACTAGGTAACTTTATTATTAGTATGGGCACAAGGAATAAAGAAATTATGATGCACGTTAACATTTCTACGGAGGCTAAGAGATAAAATTTGTAATTAATGTAGAAAATTAAATGGGCTCAGTATTACCAAACTGTGTTCCTTCTCCTGTAACATTAGTAACTGCTGGTCACATATGTGGATGTTTCAGAGCTATGGGGCTTTTGCAGGTCAGATTTGAGATACTTCCTTAGAGTTCCTACTATTCATCCTTTTCTACTACTTTACTTAAAATCCCTTCAAATTGAAGCTGAACTTGCTCTGCTGATGAAATTCAGCATGCATTCAACTGATATGCCTTTTTTTTTAACCTTATGTTACACAGACAATGAGTTATGTGTAAAATCTGTAAACTGCAGTAGAAGTATACCTTGAGTTTCAACTGACCTAAGACACTTACTAAGCCCAGTTTATGAAGAAGTAAAAGGAGTTACAAAGATTTACCTGGCTGTTTGCAAGTCGTCTTGTCAACTTTCCTCCAGATTCTCTAACAATACGATCAATCTGCTCTTGTTCCCTTTCCAAGCTGTTGTTTCGTGATTTGTCTTCAAGTAGATCTTTGTCCTTCCTGTGAATTAAACCCACACAACTTAGTTACTTGCTATAACAGACACCAATTGGCTAAATACCATGAAAGGATACAGGGAAGAAATTGGTTTTACCAACTCTGCAAACTGGTTTTGTAGATAAAACAACAAAAAAAGCATCATTTAATAGGACTGTATTTAATATAGCTGGGGAAAATGTGACACAGATTATATAATAGCAAATGCTTTTTTGTGTTCCTAACTGTAAAGGTCTCTGTTGAGCTTAGTTCAGCCACACTGATGTCCTTGTTTACCATGGTGTTAGATTTTATGTCATCGTCCCCACAAAATTAACAGGGATATTTTTGGTAAAGTAAAATATTAGATACTCTGAAATTTAGTATCTCTACTTTCAAATCTGTGAAAATAAAGTCACTAGTATTTCAGAATATTGGAAGGGGCATTTCTAGATACTACAAGATACTTCAGGAAGTATATGTTCTGTAGCTATGCATTTACATGTTTCAGATACAACTGCTATGCATAAAATACCCCAGATACCTATTTGTACTAAAATGTTTAGAAGGTCACATTTGCAAGCCTTCTCCAAATCAATACTACTTATGTGAAAAAGACACCAAAATAGAAAATAATTGAAGAATGGAGTTGATGAGCAGCACAGGGTTACCTACAGTAACAAATGAAGGTATCATTTACTTTTGGTATATGAGGATTTTTGACATAAATGTTGCTTCCCTGAAATGAGGAAGTCTTAGTGTATGTGCAGAACCAGAAAGAGAAAAACGCACATCCACTGGTCCCTAAAAGCCATCTTGTTTCAGTAGCATTTTTGGGGTGTATCCTATAATTGTTGTTGAGATAATACTTCACTTTTTGTGCTCTTTGCTAGGTGTTTTGAACGCTTTGGTGTCACCATCTGCAGGTTCTCCTTTGTCTTTCCCAGGACAATTTTCATCTTCCCCAGTTTGCTGCAGTTCTGTCTTGTCCTTCTGCTTCCTGCTCTTCTGCAGGTCAGCCATGAATTCTATGCTTTGTTTCAGGCTCTGAATTCTCTCCTAAAAAACACCAGAACCCTTTTATTTGCTACTTCAATGAATCTTTTCATAACCTACACACAAAAGATGACTTTTTAATTAATTTCTTTCTTTCTTATACTAGCAAGTATAAAGGCAGTTTAGAAAATGAAATATTAAATGCAAATATTTCTTCAATAACTGATCTGTTTAGCAGTACTAAAGCATGAGCCTTAAAACAATGTGCTGTTTAAATTCTAATAGGCAGCATTTGACAAATATTAAGCAAGTTTTTATTAATTTTCATGAGATTCCTGTAAGAAAAGTGGAGTGAAAGAGGGATCAAAAAGGAAGAAACATGTTTTTTTAATAATCTGTTTTTTATTTTCTATTACCTGGCTAAGTATCTTCATCCCTGAGTGCAGAAGTTTTTTTGCAGCTTTGTAGTAAATGGTGTCTGGTTTGTTGTAAATCATTGCATTAGTACACATCAGTTTGAAGTTGTCCTGTACAGACATTATTGATTTTGGAATGAAAGTTGAAATTTTATAGTATACCGTATTAAAATCCTTGTTGCAAATGTAGTGTCTTGAGCTTTAGGGAAAAAGAACTTCAAAGAACATTTTTAATGAATTTAAGACATCTATTTAATTAAAAATTTAAACAGAAATAAGTATGTAAATTAGATTGAAGCCTCAAACTAGCACCCCAACACACATCCTGAAAGTATTCTTAAGTGATCAGTATTGTTTCTAGTTTTTAAAGTTTTAATGGAAGTCCTCTTAGCTAAAATTACCCATTTCCCTGGCCAATTAGCAGTCATTGAAAGAAAAAATAAAGTGAAGCAACGTGAAAAAGACAAGAAAGATAAATTCGAAACCAAAGTTCCAGTTACAATTGAAGTTCATTTCTTGAGTCACTTCTGTACCCACTGCAGAGCCTCTACAGGTAAATATGTTTTATCACATTCTCAGCTATTTATGAAGACAGAAAACTAAAATGAAAAAGTAACCAGAAACAGATGAAACAACACAGACTATTATTCTTAAGTTTTGGAGTTGTAAAGAATGAGCAAGATAATACAACCAATACTATTAACAGACATTTGCCCAAATTCAATTACACACAAATTACATTTCTTGGGTCCTCATCTAGCTCAGGAAAGAACTAGAGACTGTTTCGGCCGATCAAAACAAAGTAAGCCCCAAAACACCTTTTAAGAGCTTTAGGGGCCTTCAAAACAGGCCCTCAAATCCACTGGACACACTACAGCATAGGGTTAAACAGCTACTGCCAACAGGACCGAGCTCACCTTGCCTTCCCTTGGTGTGGGTCTGCAGGACCAGATAACCCTAGCTAGCACAGAGCGACAGGAAGGCAAGCGAGGTAGTGACAGAGTGACAGTAAACTGACCAGGCTCCTTGGCTTTGGAAAGGCAATGCATTCAGAACAAGAGAGCAGTCTGACAGAAACACAAACACTTTCATTCTTAAGATCTAAAATGACACACTGCAGGACAAACTGGCAGGTTCTGTTTAATCCTGCATAAAACCTGAAACCATCCACATCTTTTGAGATGAGTATTTAGGAACCAGAAATGTTTTCCCTTTCACTTCCAGAACTTACTTGCTCATGAAAATTCAACAAGAAACATTTTTTCAGACAGAAGCACTGGTTCTTTTGGCATCTTCACGTTCCCATAGAACACCAGAGTTCAAGTCAATTGAGTAGAATACGTAACTGTACTCAAAGTAAAATGTAAAGAATTACCTTTAATTCTTCTATAGACTGGTACCCATTGTTCTTGATCTTCTCTTTCATGGTACTAAAATCCATTGGGTTTTTAATGATCATGGAATAGCCAGGGGCAATAAAGTCAGTCACAGGAAATGAAAAGAAAGAACTTGGATCCTTTCTGTTAAGAAATGAAAAGACAGCTTTTTATGTTTCAGCTTATAACAAAGAACATACTGAGCTTGGAATTAAATAGAAAAGAAAGGACTAAGCTGAAAAAGAATCAAAACTATAAAGATAGAAATGGCTTGTGTCAGCATAATCTTCCACTTTTGAAGGTTGAAAAGATCTCATAAGCAAAGCTATATACCAAAAAAGTGCTACAAACATATTTTAGAAGTTAGTTCTACTTTTTGATAACTACCTGTGTTCCCAAGATTAAATAATAATAAAAAAAATCTTCTTTTTTTTTTTTTTTTAAGGTTTTGGCTTTTTGAAAAGTGGCTTTATATAAGTCATAGAAAAATAAAGGGAACAAATGTCCTAGGAATGCATACTTGTCATTCATGGCTTACTCTGAAATTAACAGAAGGGAAAGCTTGTGGCTAAATGCTGTGATAGAACCTGTCTATTTATGATTACATTTATTCTCATGTTACGTTTATGATTACATTTATTCTCATGTTACGTAACATTGAAAGTTTTTTACATTAAAATTTCCCAAGGCTTTCAGTAATCTCTGACACACACTGATGTTCCTGGGTGCTTCTAGTAGTATTAAAATCAAATACAGTTGGTTGATATTTTCTCCTTAGGATCAGGCTTAGTTGATAAGCTGTCAGGAGTCTCTGCCCCAGCACCACTGGGTTTTTAGCTTTTCACTGACACCATCGGCTCTGGTGAGACCCTTGGCATTTCGGGCCCTTTTCCTGTGGCTTACTTGTGACTCTCAGATTTTTACTCCGAGTTGCCAAGTTGCTACAGAACAGTGAAAAGCACTCTGCAATTTTGCAACACCTGTGCAACACTTCCACAGTAATTTCCAACTGAGAGACAGGATTCAAAACCCAAAGTGGCTGCTGCTTTTGGTACGCATGGGAAGGCAGCCAAAACAAACACCCTCACGTTTTGATTGCTGGTTGCTACTTTCTTGAAACTGACACCAAGGCCTTGAAAACTTAAGAGAAAACTCCCAAAGTTTCAAGATTAATCTCGGGAGACAGGTAAAGGGAAAAGATCTTTCAACCACTCTTGTACAAGGCATACAGATATTCTTAATTCCTAAAGACAAGAAAGAATATCTTACACCACAGAATACTTGAAAGAAGTGTAAATTCTGTTGACCCGATTATTTTAATCAAAAGACATTTGGGTAATAAGACAGAGAAAATGGTATAAGTTTTCAAGTGCATACTTCTTTTTCATAGTAAATAATGCTTGTAAAAGTTTTGGAAAGTTCATTCTGAACTTTTGTGCCTCTCTGAAAAAGGTTCTTATAAAGAAAGCATCACACTATTGGAAAACTGTCCTATTTGGAAGATTTTAAAAGTACCTTAAACGTGAAACTGAAGGTGTTTACAAGAAGCTTAAGCTGAGGAGAAGCTGCAAGTACTGATTCTTAAACTAACACCTACATTCCTAAAATAGCCCTGTTAGCAATATATTTAGCAATAGTATTTTAATTCATTTTTTTATATGCCTCTTCCCTTAATGTGTTTTTTCATTTCATAGCCTTGAAAGCCTGTAGCACAGACATTTACCTCTGCAGCTGTCTCATGAGTTGATTCAGAGCTTCCTGAAGTGGTGTCTGCTCCACCTCTAGACCAAAAAGAAGTGTGGGGAGAAAGGGTGTGAGACAGAACTAACTACAAAAGGTACTAAACTTCCATGATGCTAGAAACGAACTAAAAAAAACTGATGAAACTTGAGAATTCATCATAAATGAAAAGAATATAATGGCAAAACCCACAACTTATATAGGGGATCTACTTTTCTCCTTGGCCTTACTTGACATTCTGCTCACTCTGACATGGGTACCAGATACCACTCTGCAAAAGAAGTTTACAGTTACATAATTCCAAATTTTCATATGAGATGGGGGAAAAATACTGAGATGGCAAAAACTGTCAAGTCACGTCCTACAGAAAAGAAACCACAATAAAATGTGAGACAATTAAAGAAAACTGCAATTAACAAAGGAAAATTCTAGGATTTTTTTTTTCTACCTTCCTGTTTTGATAAAGTACTCGTCAATGGTTTCTCTGGTGGCAGTTCCAATCTGATGGGGGTCTGACATTTCATTTCCTGTTCCCCCTCACTGTCTGCATGGTCTCGATCTCGTTTCTTTTTATCCTCCTAAGGAGAGAAAGATCATTCTAGAAACTTAGAGAACCTGCAAAGCCAGCATTATTACTGTACGTAATGCTCTCTGGATTTTTCAAAACAACTTCATATAGTTTTTTAAAAAAAAAAAATTTAAGTCTTTAAAAACCTTGTACTCTTTATGTACTGTCTCCATCTGCTGGGCAATAAAGTAACTCAGCTATACAAAGTCATGTATTGCAGAATTATTTTTTTAAATAATGTGACAAAAAGGCACTTACAGGATGATAGGAGTGACTTTGCACTATTCTCTGCACAGAGAATTGTCCCCAGCAAAGCCCCTAATATGATTTTGAAGGTTTTAGAAAAACTAATAAGAACGAGTCAGGAAACTTAAAATTAGAGGTACCCATAATGCTTTAAATAAATGTTATAGTTACTTATCATATTAAGAACCCCAATTAAGAATTTGCAATGCTTTCGTTCTGTTTTATATAAATGGATTTATTTAGACATAGAATTTCTCCCCCATTTTTTTCTGTGTTCTTATACTTGCCTATGTTTTTTCAAAAGATGAGAAATTCAGATTACTTCACTAATCTTTCTAGTAAAAGTACCTGGAGAAAGCTAACGAGCAAAACTAATATACTGAGTATGAATACATTCTAATTTAAGGATACAAGTTACAGTTGTACCTGTTCACCTTTGAATATGGAGACCAGAGAAAGCTGAAGCTAAGTTTTTGCTAAAACGCACTAGAGTGAATACATACCTTGACTTTTCTTTTTCTTTTCTCCTTGTCTTCTCCAGGAACTTGTTTTTCTCCTTTCTTTCTCTTTTTCCTTTTTCTATCCTTGTGTTTTTCATGTTCTGATTTGTCTTCATACAGGCTGGAATCAAGTCCTGGATTTCCAGTAGAGAGTTCGGCAACTTCACTTCCTCCAACTTTCAGCACCAGCTTCAGTGGTTTTTCTACATACTCTAAAGACGGCAGAGAAACAACCCCTGTGAATACGGTACAAGACACAGTCCTGCCCAGCCCGACCAGCACAGCCTGTCCGCGCCTCGGAGCCCCTCCCCAGGCCGCTTTTACACCAGATGCAATTTTCTTTCCACCCCCCGCAGCTGCTTCTGCTTCTCCCCCGAAATCCCGCGGTGCCACCGGGCCGATCCGCAGCCCACCCGGCGGCAGCAGGAAGGCCGCGCTCCGCGTTCCCACTCCCCGCACGGCCTCGGCTTCTTCCCCAACTTTTCAAACCGCCCCGGCGGGTGGGNGGCGTCGAAAGTGGGTACAAGCAGGTCTCTGTCGTGAGCAGGCCCCTCAGCCCCGCCTGGCCGTGCTCAGCCCCGGGGGGTGTGCTGTCCGGGCCAGCCCCGTTCCTCGGCAGGGTTGCGTCTCCAGCGCTCTCAGGCCGCCCGCGCCCGCTCCCCTCACAGCCGCTCGCGCCGCTCCCCTCAGCCCCAGCGCTCCCCTCCCTGCCAGGCAGAGCCCCAGCCCTTGAACACGCTCCGCCCGGGATAAAGGCCACTAGCAGTTGCCCGCTAGTCCCAGAGTTTGAGAGCCTGTGCCCAAATTTGTACCAGTGAGAAGAGCAGGGGCTATCTATGCGTGAGTAAGGGCGGAGAGCTTGCGGAGGCACGCTGAGATCGGTACCGGTCAAAGGGGTCTCTGCTGTGCCCTGGCAAAAAGAGTGATGGTTGTGCCTGTCCTGTACAGGCTGCGACAGGCTCAGCCCTGCAGACTGAGTGCCTAAGGTTGCACACCAGTTTTGTAAGCAAATCCTTTTTAATCAGGTTATAAGTTTAAGGAAAATACATGGGTATTGTCCATTACAGGTTAAAAAGAACTCAGAAATCGGGGCCTCCTAGAAACAGTGGAAGTTAACACTTTTGCCTTACCTGGAAATACTTCCCCAAACAAGAAAATGTTTTCAAAATTATATATGACGCTAATTAGATAGGCTTTCAAGGTTAAGAGTGTATTTGCTGATATCACTTAAGCTCTAGCCATTGTCGTTTGAACAAGACTGTGTAGGTGTTTTCTGCTAACACCTGTAATGAGTCATGAAATTTTCACTTCCTGAAGTTTGGAGTGCAAATATAAACTGCATCTGTTTCAAAGGAGAAGCTTTAATTTTATTCCCACACAATAGTTCTGTAAGTTTTCCTCAAGTTTGTTGACTCATATGTGATATTTTATAGCCAAAGAAAAGACTAGTTGTTGATTAGAAATTTATTATATATGTGGCTGTACATCTACACAAGGTTTATTTTGAAAGCTTGAAAAGTTAGAGAAAAATCTCTTGTCCATTGTCCATTCAGTCACTGGGAATTTAATCAGATGTGACAGCTTTGGTTTGCATTTTACTGGTTAGATTTACTGTCTTTTGGTAAGTTACTCAGAGAATTGTGTGGGTGGTGCTCTGGAATAAACCACAGCTTTCCTGCTTGATGTTACTCCAGTAGTTTGAAATGCAGCTAAAATCGACACAGTTGTTTTTCTAATTCACATCTGGATCCTTTAATACTCTTATTACATATGCAGTGAATGTTCTTAAGCATGCTTTAGTGAGAGGTAGAGGGCTTTTGCTTGGGATGTGGCCACATGTAGAAAATACAAGACTAGTAAATATTTAAAAGACATGTTTTATAGAATGAAAAAAAAAAGTTGCTATATCCTCTGTTCCCACAAGAGAACTGGCAGACTTTCTAAGTTTTTTTCTTTTAAAAGTTGTATGGCAAGACCATTTGTTCGATTGCTATTCTGAAATTTCCTGACCAATCTTATCCTGAATGTAATGAAATTTGAGAGAATTATATATAAACAAGTAATGGGAGATATTGCTGATGGCGAGAGCTGCCCTTTCTAGGTGTTTTGTTCAATAACATCTCCTGGATCAGAGAAAGACACTTTTTCTCAGCTGGTAGTGCACGCACATGTACCTAGAAAACACATTGGGTTTGCCATCCTTGTCTCTAGCTCTTCTTTCCAGTTAAAAGATCAGGATTTCTTTCCCCTCAAAAACACTCGTGCAGCCTTTCAAAGCACTGTTCAGCTTGGGCAAGCTTGGAAAGACAAGATGCTGCATTTCTCAGCAGTGTTCAAGAAACGAGCCCACATTCCTTCGTACTTACCTGGCTTTGTTGTTACTAGAGGGGAACTAAAGGACTCTTACCCCTGCCTCCTCTTCCAATATACGATATCTTCTCTTATTAGGGTCGATTCTTCCAACTTCAGGGGATTTCAGTTGTACAAAGAGGAAAGATGGATGTCCTGAAAGTCCTACAAATCAACACAGAGGCTGGATGTGACTCAGAACAGCTGTCATTTACATGTTTGAAAAGTAATTTGTTATATCACCATAAAAAAAAGGCCTTACTATGACTTCCTGTTTTCTAGCAATGTTTTTTCACATTTTCAAATAAGATGTTATTTTTCAACAACAAATCACATTGTTTACAAGTTGTACTTTTGTCCAGTAAAAGTGAAAGCTGATTGTTTTCAGAGCTGGCATTGCAGAAGATATGTCAGTGTAGACAGAGCTAGACTTCAGAAGGCTGAATGTTTCAGCTTTATTGCAAGTCTCACACTGTTTAATGTTTTGCCATATTCCTATCTACTGGAATCAGGTACTTACCTGTGATTTTAAACTTCAGTTAAAATAAAATCTCTTACATACTATTATTGTAGAAAAAGACTTAGAAGTATGGCATAGGCAAACCCTAGAAACTTGAAAGTCAAATAAAATCCTCATATTCAAATAATCTACATTTTACACTATTTAAGTCAATCTGATGATTTCCTTAGAAATCTGGGTCTCAGACTTTTGGACTCTTCTGTTGACATCTATTTGATACTTCTATGATGTCTGTTAGTCATATTCTAGACTTTATGATTTGGACCCAACTTGGCATGCAATGCACATGCATAAATTCTGACTTTGTAATGCTTCCCAAATGTGCTGGCCTGCTACTTTGAATTGCTATGGCTAGAAAAATAATTTCAGAGCTTGTAGAAACTTAAAAAATAGATCTGTTGGGATTTTTTTGTTTTGTTTTTCTTTTTTCTCTGTATATGACAATCCCAAGATTTAATCCCTATGCAACAAGAATACATCATATATATAGTGTAGTATCTTCTGTAGCATTCTTCTTGCCATTTGGATTTGAAGTCATTCAAATCATTACTTGAGGGGTGAAGCATTTCATCCTATCATACCATATTTTCCTCCTTTTTCCTCCTGTTTCCCTCTTTCTTCTCTTCTTCCTTTTCCTTTAACTTAAATGATGATAGAGAGGAAAACTTGCATCTATCTCTGCTGTGCAGTCTGCAGATGACTGACAGAAACTTGTTCTCCCAGGCTTGTAACTAACATTAACTTTATTCCTAGCAAACTATCTTTAACAGACAAGGTATTTGATGTCAAACATTTTATTTCTTTTTCCCTCCTTCAAAGAAGTTTTCTTGGTGTATATTTGCACTGAAATAATATTGTTTAGGGGTTTAAAAATCTGTTTTAAGAAGCATGTGTTTTAATTACAAGCACAGCAAGACCCTCAACAATATGGCAGATTACTGGAGTGATAAATTTATTTTCTTTCAACAGTCTTGACCTTAAGCTGGAAAATTAAAAAATACCTGAAGTTTATTTATTGCTATTAAAAATTCTATAACTTTTCTGCATACAATCTCATTATTTTCTGTTTGTGTAGGAATTGTGGAGTCTTCCTTAGATAGGCTTTAACATGGAGTAAAGTAGCTGCTAGTTATTTAAAGATTTTTTTTTCGTGATGTATCCTATATGCTGAGTCTACTGAATCGTCATTAATTAAAACATTCTTCACTTGTGTGCAGAATTATCTGCAAACTGTGTAAGAAGTATTCTATAGAAAATTTCTATAGAAGAAGTATCATACAATAAGTTTCTATATAAGGAACTGTATAAGAAGTATCATGGAAATAATCTAATACAGCTTCTAGGACGCAGTTTTCCAGATAACAAAATCCATTTTTTAAAAAGGAAGCTATTAGATGTTAATACTCTGTGCCAATAGGTGTTTCTCTTACATTTTAAAATTAATGTGCAATGTGGCCTTATAGAGGACTAAGTAGACGAGAGGTCTCCTATTTCTTATAAACTTCGGTTTGAAGAACTTGGTTTTAGGAGTTGATGATACATCTCTTCTTATATGCAACTTTTTGAAGTAAATTTATCCTTCCTGCATTACTTGCTTTTTGAGCAAAATATGCAAATAGAGGGAATGCAAATAGAGAAGCTTCTATTAATTACAAAGAAAAAGATAATGTTACTTTGGCCCTCAAAATACTATGCTGTCACCTAGGAAAGTTAACAGCTTTTGTTGTTACTTGGTCTATCTGTAGCTTTGTAACAAGATCCTTTTGTCAGCTGAAGCCATATGAGGTTTTTGCTAATGCAATAACATGATGGGATGCTTACTGTGACTGCAGGCTGAAGTGTGTGAAGTGTGCGTGTGTTTTGTTAATGTGAGATATTTTAGATGTTAGCTGAATGGATTCCAGAATTGCATCACAGAGTAAGAAGGAAATTTGTTGCAGCTTATGTACACAAAAAACCAGACCTGGGCTAGGGTAAAAGCCTCAGTGTCAACAGTTGCTTCTGAATAGTTGCTTTGAAAGCTCTTACCTCTGCTCTTTAAAATACTTTCCATTAGCAATCAAATAGCTGGCAGTAACTGCCAGCATCTAAAGACCTTGCTTCAGGTCAGATTATCTCCATGTATGATTTCGGAAAAGTCTACTTGGGCGTAATTTCTAAAATGCCATTTGTAAGCCTGTGAAGAGTTTTATCAATGCCTGATATAAGTGCAAAGTCTCATTCTCGTTGGTTGAATGTGCAGTATTAATAATTTCAGTTCACTGTGTATTTTCTGAGGATCATGTTCATCATCTTAATCAGTGTCAAGTTTCTATAGCAACTGGCATTTAAGAGTGAGAGACAATAGTGTGTGTTGCTATCATTGTTAGCCACTAAGAGTAATGAAGAAGATGTTTGAAAATAGATGTCCAAATATTTTTACACTTCCTCCAGCTCTTAAAGAACTTGGGTTGAGACCTTTGGATAGCGTAAGATCCTGTTGATGTATATTGATTTAACTAGACAGCAAATAATGTAATTATTTAAATTGGTCATATTATTTTTCCAAAACATTGAGCAAGGAAGGGTGTAGTAAGCATAGTCACTTGTGGGTTTATCTTTGATCAGTGTGTGTATAGCATAACCAATATAATTTAATGGTGTACAAGCATGTAGCTTGGGACGTTAAAGTCAGAATCACAGAATGTTAGGGATTGGAAGGGACCTCGAAAGACCATCTAGTCCAATCCCCCTGCCGGAGCAGGATCACCTAGACCAAGTTTCACAGGAACACGTCCAGGTGGGCTTGAAATGTGTCCAGAGAAGGAGACTCCACAACCTTCCTGGGCAGCCTCTTCCAGTGCTCGCCCTCACTGGCAGTTTTTCATAAGCAGGTTTGGTTTGTACTCTATGACACACATAGAAACATTGGGATAAATAGTTTTTGTGACAGACATTTATTTAAACCCAGTATTTTACACTGGCACAGCTTTCTAAAGATATCTGAACACATATGACTGAAGTGAGGAATGTAGTCAATATTTCATTGATTCATGTATTATTATCAATGTGACTTTTAAATCAGTTACTCATTAGTTGAAAGATTCAATATGACTGCCGATTCTGTGAGTATTAAAGGGACACTGATATTTTCTATGTGCATATGCTCTGACAAAAATCTAGTGTGGCAGATGGAAGTTCTTCCCTTAGTTTGAATAGACCATCTCATCATTATGAGGCATTTTCTTTTTTTAACTTAGCACTGAGGTCCTGCATATTGTGGGGATGGCAAGTCCCATCTGGAAAGACATCGTAACTTATTAGTGGTGAAGAAATGGCACTTTACTTTGTCTAAGAAAAGTAATCCTAATTCATTTATGCGTTATAATAGGCAAATATCTGTTCCTACCCCAAGATTGTTAAGACTGTAATAAACTTTATAATAGAATTGTAATTCAGCTGTGAATATGGATGATTATCTTATCGTCCATAGAGCAGTCATATTGATCATGCTGTTAAATGTGTGCATATATTTGTATAATCTGTGTTTTGTAAATTTATTTCCTGTCACTTTGACCAAATTTTGTGGGCACCTCTTTTAATAACTCTTTTGAAGTTTTTTTATGCACCTGAAGAAATACCTTGTTACACACCTCTGAGCTAAAATCGCAAAATTTTTGCTAGACATGCATGAAATTGCATAAAATTTAAACATTTATGACCTTGGTTCTTTGCTGCTATTGCTGCACAGATTGGGAAAATTAAACGGGATTCATCTGGGTCCACACAGTTTCCCTCATGAGTGGAGATAGATGGACAAATGGGATTTATCCATCGTCCCTACTTCTCCCTAATCAAGAGGAAGATTTGGAGCAAGAGAGAAACCTGAATAGTGAACGCGTTGGAACTGAAGCCTGCCATAGTAGTTGCAGCAGGTAATTTCCTTAGGGAGCAGAGATGTTACTGTCAGAGGACATTTTTCAATGCAAAGTATTGTCTTCTATGGTGACATGTTACAGCCATACCTGTTTTATCTTCATTCTCTCTCCTCTTCTCTACATTTAGCTAGTCCTTTCTGAATGCAAATCAGCGATTATAGTTGAAATCTGCATCCCATTGCATTGATTAGTAGTTATATTCCTCTACTTCAGCCTTATTCTAAGCTGTTTAGAGCAGCAGCTATCACTGAGTGGACTTTCTGGAACAAATGAGGAACAGAAGCTCCCTTCTGTGATTGCTGTATGCTTGTAGCCACATAGCAGGGAAGTAGCTCTGCTCCTGTGCATGTCTAGCTCGATTCTGTGACTGCTGCATGCCACCAGGCTGCTGTCTTTCCACAGTGCTTCAAACAACGAGGTCCAAAGTTTTGCTTGGCATTTGCTATAATTGTATTGAAAGAAGTGTCTCCCTCAGGCTTGGAAGAGTATTTAACTTATAGTAGGATTCTCTCAGTGAGATAGCTTAAGAAATACATTACTTTAGCATAAAAATTCTGTCTCAACATTGTCTAAATGATGAGCTAAAAGTTGTCTAAATGTGGAACAGTTTTCCAGATAAAGCCATGCCAGCTTGTACCAGTGTGAAATTGGGCATTGAAGGTGAGGATGGAAAGTTTGAGCTTGAGTTTTAAATGATGGGTGCAACCTACTATTTTTTGGAGATGTAATCAAATTATATTTAGTATTGATTCCGAGTCTGATCTTGCCCTCACTCATGTATGTAGTCCTTCTCATTTTTGCTTGTTTAAGATATTACAAGCTTGTTTTGAATTTCCTTGATTTACTTTCTTGGCAAGACTTTATTTGAATAAAGTTCTAAACCACTTTTTTTTTCCACAGCATATATTTTAATTACTTATATCTTAAATGTAATGATGCATCTGAAAATGCCTCTGTTCATAGCAGATGTATTGGACTACTCCATTAGACACACACCACTCAAATAAAGGTGGAGATCAACCTTTTCCTAGGAAGTTTTAAGTTACTGTAAGAGGAGAAACAGATAATAGAATTTACACTTGTATTAAATTTGGACTTGTAAGCTATAGTAGGAGAGATTTTCATACAAGTGTCAGGCTGAATCACTCAGATTATGCTCCTGTTATTTTTGTATTTTAGGTAGCAATTCAGCTTTTTAGTTTTATTTTATGTAGTGAAGTCTCTAGAGGAAACATAGTAATCGAAAAAAATAAGAGCATTAGGCCACTTGGTGGTGTAATATGCAAAGAAAAACGAATCTGTCATGTTCAAATGAAGGAAATGTACATAATAGACTGTTTTTGTTTGCTTATTATCTGATTAAACACAGTACAAGACATTATCATGAACAGTTACCTTTTTAAAGACCTTGAATTTCAAGCAGGTAGTCAAGTATATTTTGTAGGACAAATTCTGGTCTTAGTTCAGCTCTTACTGAAGGTGTTTGTGTTCAGGCTATTAATGGCCTGTTAGTCGGTTCTGAAATCCTGAACCAGTTCAAAGTGGAAAATCTATAATTTATAACTATAGAGGGCCACATGGAATCTGCAGCCCTCCTATGTGTGACTTTAGTAGAGCTTTGGTTTTCATCTGCTAGAATCTGGTGTCCTCACATTCACAACAGCTGCAGCAGCTTCTCCTCAACTCTTTGTGTTTTATGCACATGACTGAGAAGCTTGAGAGAAGCTGTGGCATTGCAGAGCTTTGGGAGATAGCTTGAGCTGCACAAGGCGTGGCAAGAATGCCAGGGTGATGGGCACCAGCAATCCAGTATGCAGTCCTGCAAATGCATCCAGCTGCCAGAGATACACGTGAGCTTGCATGGTGATACTGAAACACATGTACACTTTGCAGTGAATACCTAAAGGGAGAGTCTTATGTGGAAGATCACGTTGGTGGGGCCCATTTATTTTTCTGCATGCAATAAGAAGGATGAAAGGTCCAACCTTCCGTCACCTTTTAGTTCAAACTTCTTTTAGGCAGGTACAAAATGTTTGAGCTCAGCAGGATGTCACAGGGTCTGCAGAGCAGTGTGTGCAAAGACAAAAATTTATATTGTATGCACTGGTGTTCATGTCAAGGGAGAAAAGTGAGGATAAAAGAATCAGTATAATGCTGCTCTGCAAATTCTAGCAGAAGTAAACATTTTCTGTGCTAAGTAGGACCCGCTAAGGAATGTCAGTTTTAGTCAAACTATTATTCTGAAATGGTAATCAGAATATTCTTTTCTAGTGGAAAGAAAAAGTGAAGGAAAAAAGAGGAAGTTTCCATTCCTCTTTGACAGAAACATCAAAACAACAGTTAAGTTTCATTTTCAGATGGAGAAAGGGAAAAATAAAGATGTTTTGACTGGTAGTTGGCTTGAGTTTGGTTTGGCTTTTTAGCTGACAGCCTAGAAATGAAGTAAAATTTAAGAACAACTTAAGCCTGGAGTGTTCAGATTCAACTGAAGATAGGATTTAGCCTTGTCTTTGCTAATTTACTCTAATTAGGTACTAAAAAAAGTAGCAGGTACTTGCTAATTTTAAAACATGTGACCAGGGTAGTGTCCCAGTGGGTACTAACCTACTGGGACCTTAGTTTAGGTGAATTTATCAGTATCATATTATTGTATTCCTGTGTCAGTCCAGGGTGTATGGCTGAAGTAAGAACTTCCCATGTTGGCTGCAAGAGCTGTAAAGAGGGGCTTACTCTTTAAATCAATATGGAGCATACTCCTGTGTTTCAGAACACAGATGACATCAATGATGGTTGATGTGTTACTTATCACTTGTTGGTATGGGTGATGACATCCCGGGTCATGTTGTCCCAGAATACCTTCAGCATCCACAGATTTTTGTATAAATTAAACATGAAATATTTTTAAATTTCCCATAACAGGCCAGGGGGCTTGATCTCATTATGTTGTACATATTATCTCCTGATACAAGTGGTACTCAGGGCCAAAGATGTAGTGTTGATGGGGAACACACAGTTTGTAGCATACTTTTATAGCTCCTGTGATAACCTCTACAATTTTGTTCCCTGAGTGAAAGCTTGGAGGAGGACAGCATCGAGTGTACTGTAGGATCACCTGACCCTTTAGTTTGCTGATTATATGTAACCAAAATAATACTATTTCAGTATCTAAATATTAAGTACCTGTTGCAGGCTATGAATCTCTTAGGAATAACTACTTGGAATTTACTATTGTGTAGAAATTTTTAAGAACTTTTGATTTAAGCTTTTGTCTTTTTTATTCTGAACCCACTTAGTAGAATACAGACTCTTTAGGAGAGATTGGCTAGGAATATAAAGTTGACAGTTACAGAAAGGAAATGAAATTAAATGAAAACTATGAGAGATTTGTCTGGCTAGGCTGATTTACTGGAGCCTTGCACCAATTTTAGTTCTTCCAAAGTCTATGGGAACTAGCCTGATGTGGAAGGAGAGGCAAGATGGATGCAGTCTGTGGGAGGAACATGGCTCCACTGTACTGATTATGCTTCTCTTTATTATGCTGCTCTTCCATTGAGAAGGTTTGCAAAAAAAATGTGCTAAATGGCAACTATATGATCAGTGGTTTTTATCACCTTTAAAGAAAAAAATAACTCATTTGCTCAAGGGAGTAGGGGAAGGAGTTCAAGGATTTAAGCATGTAACTGTTGAGATGGAGTCTG
>VYZX01007017.1:4604-29239 GCA_013401335.1 Brachypteracias leptosomus | reverse complement strand
CTGCATAAGTTAGGTACTTTTCCTTGCACTGCAAATTTCTTTCTAATACGAGTAAGGAAGCAACAGATTTTTATTATTTTTTTTTTGAGATTTTACATTGGTAGGCCTTTTATCCATAGCATATCCTACATAAGTCAAGATAAGTGCTTTGGATAAAGAGTTTGTTCCTACTAGATAATGAATGAGTCAGTTACTTAGTAGTGTGATTCCCACAGTATTAACACCTATTTTGCATGGCAGAAATAAGGTGTTTTAACCCATTAATCCTTGCAAATAGGACAAAGGATTTTATTTTCATTATATTAAACTATTTTTTTTTAATTAATATTTCTTTTCTAAGAATTTCTATTTTGTGTAGAAGTATTTTCCGAAAAACAAACAAAAAGGGAGTTGTTGCCACTTTGCTATTTTAGTGGCTTTCTTGCTTTTAATTATACTGGGTACCTCTTTCAAGCCTCATGCTGTTCAATTTTAAAAGCTAAAATATCACCATGTCTGCTGTACAATATGCAGGCCTTTGTCATGCTTTTATGGTCAGATGCTCTCCTGTATTATATGAGAAACAATAATTCACCTCCTTAAAATAACTTCATACCTACCTTTCTCTCTACTGCAAAGAGTAAATAAACAAAGCATTAGAAAATATTATGAAATAATAAAATCCATGTGATGGTAAAATATTAGCAGGGCAATGACCTTTGTCTGGGAACTTCACCATAATCACATGAATTTTTGCATTAATTTCTCTCCAGCATGTCAGAGTTGAATATAAAATCTTTGTTATGTTACAAATTACCTTAGGGTAGAAAGAATGGTTTCACGAACTGATCTGAATCTGCACAAACAAGTTTTAAAAGATATTAGAGGCTTTTCAAGGATGCAGAACTGTTACTTTAGAGCATGTTGCTGTCCCATGGATATAGCATGTTCAGCGTTAACTTGGTTAAGTTGTGCTTGGCAGGAGGGGAGGTTTGTATTATCAGTGATCTCATCACAGAGGGAGGCAGGACTGCCTGGAAAGAGGGTTGACTCCTAGCAGTGGAAGGTGTCTCTGCTTTTCTTCTCAATGCCCTGTATTACTTTTATTCTGCACTTTGCTTTCCATCTCTGTCCCCACCCCAACATTTGCCTCAGTTTATGCTGAGAAAATACTGAAGCTCTACAATTTAAATGCATTGTAAATACCCTCCTGAGGAAGAGATCTGTTGCTCTTGCCTCCATGTATGCTATTTAATCTCTCCCTTCTCATATCTGAGGAACATACTGACTGTGCCCATGTGGTAGAGCACTGTGTTCCTTGCACATCCATTGTGCACACTAGGGCACCTCTGGAGAGAAACTGCAACTCCCTTCATAGCAAGTGCCCAGTTCCCTTCCAGAGGGAACCTGGGGGCAAATGCATGGCAGAATGCACCTACTTCATTGCATAAGTTCAACAGTTATGTGAAGGATTATATTCAATGGTAATGGACCAATGAACCATATGCTGAAATTGCAGGATGCTTCAGTTTGTTTCTTGGGACTTGAGCTATTAAAAATCATACAGGCTTATGCTGAAATGACTGCATTTCTGTCGATGTCAGTGAAATCACAATNNNNGATGTCAGTGAAATCACAATTATGTTGTGGACAGAGCTGGTTTTGCCCATGCATCTTTTGCTTTCTTTCTAAATGTAAAATTATTCTTGGGATTTGGAAAATTCAAGCAGATTTCTTAAATGCTTGTTTTTACTGATCATTATGTATTCATTTTAAATGCCTGATCTCTGTAATATATTTGCAGGTAAACCAGTTATGATTGTTACTGAATATATGGAAAATGGTTCTTTGGACAGCTTCCTACGGGTAAGTGCAATAGAGAACTACATGGTGCAGACTGGCTCTTGTTAGGAATTTGCTGTCTCTCTACTCTGATTCATCACCAGCCCTTGTTGCTCAGTATTTCATTATTTTCATTTGGTTTTGTGTGTGTTGTGATGTACTCACAAAGCCAGGTAGGGATCTGATAGTTCATTTTGACTGCTTGCAGTGAGTATTATTCCAAAATGGAGAACGTTCTTGTTTTATTAGTATGTCACATCAGTAAAAACACCAAACAAAAACAGAACAACATTTTGGCACACAAAAATAGAGATTCTTTTTCTGAAGACTGACTTACTACTGTAATGCAGTTATGCTTATTGCTTGGAAGCCAGTATATCTTAAAAAGTGATTTCCAAAGTGAAAACATTTGTGGAAATTTTATCAGTAAACCAATAGTACAGAGACAAGAGCCATTTTCCTAAATGTGAAAAGTTTAGGGAATAGCCCCATACCTCAGGGTGTTTGAAATATTTTGCTAGCAAGCTTTATGGGCCTGTTTTCTTTCCCCAATCTTAGACATACTAATACTGTTGTTGATTTATCTTTGTTTTCTGTCAAAGCTGGTCGTAAGCCTAAAAAAATTTGACCGCTTCCTGTGTCACCAAGATTTATTTGTGGCAAAACAAGAAGTGTAGCAGAATTGAAATCCCATCTGAGGGGAAACACTAGTTTAATTTTAATTTGTTAGGGCAAACTCAGCTGTGGCTGGGAGACTGCTTTGGTTCTGCCACAGTTGAATGACATTATCCCCCAAATTCATAACACTGAACAAGATGTTTAACCCCAAAAGGGGATATATTGTCAACCTTAGTTTCAGTATGCACTATGTATGTTATGATGTTCACTGGAGCATGTAAAATACGTATAAATAATGTGTCAGTATATCTGAATGAAATATATCTGTACTGAACTACATATATTTTTTTTCAATTGAAAATCCTTGAAGAAAGCTCTGAGGAAAGGAGAGTAATTTCTGACTGTACAAAACAGTTGTTCAGCTTGTTCATTCATTTCAGTGTGACTTTTTTTTTTTTTTTTCTTTTTTTTACAACTGTTGTATGGAAACATAGCTGAGAACCTTGTGACTCACTAATATGACAGGCAACTCAGGCCATATATCACTCTTTTCATAAACAGCTTTTAAAACTAGTTAGTTTACTTTCCCCATTGCTATTGAAAGGCTATCTGAGCATCTCATTCTTTTCATTATTAGAAACCTTCTAATTTCTGACTGAATCTTTTCCAGGGTCTATATAGATCCTCTTGTGTTGGCTCTAGTTCAAGAAAGTTTCATAACAGGGAACTGCTAGGAGTCTTTTATAATAATTAATTTCTTTAGGAAAGGGAATTCTGAGAGGCTCTTTAAGCATCTACTGTGCCATATATTTGCCTAGTGTTTACAGTGCTAATATTGCCCCTAAGTGTATTAATCAAAAATGAAATGAATGCATTCAGTCTTGCAGACTGATTCATGTGAGATCACCCCACATGACAGAGCCAGCTCCCAAGTATTTAAGAAAACTCCGGAAAAAGCAGCAAGAAGAGCTAGAGAGCTGCCCAGGATGATACATTTACAGCACTAGGGGATTAATTTGAGAGCTCCACTAGGACATACTGATGTCCTATTGTCTATGCATCCATATATCAATATCAAAGCTAGAGGTTAACAAACAGCATTAGTAAGAGCTGGGAGATTTAAAACATATGTCTAGAAGTAGAAAATTAGAAATATATGCAACTATTGGTTTCTAAGCTAAGTTACAGTGATTTTTGGTTCCTGAAGTTGAAAATTTTGAAAAATAACCTCAAATTTAACGGAATTTGAAAGCCATTAAATCAGATTAGCATTTGCCTTTGTTAAAAAAATGCTTGTGTAATAGAAAGTTTTAATTAGTCCATGAGTAAGGCTGGGATTTTCACTAAAAATTCCTATGACCTTTCAGGGAAGTTGGACATCCATCTCCCTAACTTCCTTACACTCTAGTCTCATGAGCACACACAACTTAGACTTATGTGCTGCTTTCACACAGGTCCTATCTAGGAAACTAAAATTCTGGTGACAGCAGGCATGTGAAAAATGAATTTTTATCTGAACTGAAAATCTGTCCCCCTTCCCTCATCTGATTGGAAGATTATCCTCTGCAAATCAAAGTAGTTCCACATGTGACATTTGAATCACAACTCCTGACTCATGAGCTCTTCACTTCAGGAGCTTCCACGGACTTTATCAAAAATTCTGTGCAAAGAGGAACATGAGCAATCTCTGAAATGACAATTTTAATGTTTTCCAGAAACATGATGCCCAGTTCACAGTCATCCAGCTAGTAGGCATGCTTCGAGGGATCGCATCTGGCATGAAATATTTGTCAGATATGGGTTATGTCCATCGAGATCTAGCTGCTCGTAATATCCTCATTAATAGTAACTTGGTATGCAAAGTCTCAGATTTTGGTCTCTCTCGTGTACTGGAAGATGACCCAGAAGCTGCTTATACCACAAGGGTGAGTTTCTGTGTTTGTTTATCCTTTTAAAATTCTTGTTGGTTGTAACAAAGTTAGACTGAAATCTGAGGGAGCCTCCAAGGCTTACACTCTGTTTTGCAGAGGCCATCCAGTCTTGCATGCCCAGAGATATTCAATACACCATAAACTCATCACAGCTTTTTTTTAATTCATGTCTCAGATAAGATGGAAGGAGAAAGATATTGTTTCTGTTGGTAGATTGCTTTTCTTAAAGTAAGCAAAATTCACAGTGCAGTTTCTTTCTACTAGATAAGTGAAGGATTGAATACCACAATTAAGGCTTGAGTTGGTTTGGCACACAATAATGCAAGACTTCATGTGTACTTTGAGCAGGTTTTGTTATGTTGCTGATTTAGCTCTCACCCAGTAAAAAAACAAAAGTCCTACCTAGCAATAATTTTTTTATATGCTTAGTTTTAAACTTTTTTTTTGTCTTCTAGTGTGATGGGACATTTGTCTGACTGGAGCATACTATCATTGTTCTGCAAGGGTGTATCAGTTATACTTGCTGTTGTACCTTTAACTAAGTTAAAAACAAGTACAACAACAATAAAAAAAAATCTCACTTAACAATGTAATAAATTGCACTTTCTCCTTCTTATATATACAAAGGAGTGCTCATCTTTTGGAGGTGTAATGATATCAAGGAGGGGACTTACCTCTGACTGTTTTGTCCTAAGGTAGAGAAGCTTTTATCACACAGGGGGCTACCCATAGTGTAGGCTGCTGCCTGTTTCTTTTCTGGATTTCATCCTATCTGAAAAGCTACCTGGAAGCTACACTGTTGGTTTAGAGCCTTAGAAAAGCCACAGCATCTTCTAAATTGAACTTTGTTGCACCTCTTGTTCTCATTTGAGTAACACTTCTGTTTTATTGTAGAAATCTTGAGGGCGTCTATTTAGCTTTGCATATGTGGATACTACACTGACATATCTGGTTGTTTAATTCTATTGCAAGTGGATTTTATTAACTTTAGAAAAAGTGGCATTAATATCCAATATCTTAGTCAAGTGTGATTTGTAGTGATGCCTAGTAATCATCTCCTCTTCACTGTACAAACCAGATGAGAATGTATCAGCAAAATCTTAATGTGGGTTTTCTAGGGCTTTCTTCATTCCTGATCACTGACAGGAGCAATCAATTATTATGGTAGTTTGCATGCTATCTCCTTCATGGTTGAAATAAAATAGCATATGACAAATGAGTAAAGATATCCTAGCTGTTTTCTTACACTTTGTATATACATTAAATACACATATATTTATAGATACACATTTATCAATCATACCTTCACAACTTAACAGACATAAAGACTCTATTCTTTCTTTACTTGACCTTTCACAGCTTTCTTTGACCTATGATAAGCTTTAGCATGTTGCTAGAAATATGCAAGATGTACCACTTTAGAAAACTGTCTGCAGTTAATATAAAGAGACATTAGTAGAACAAAGCAGTTTTCGCGCTCAATATAGGTGCAGCATTCATAAGTAAATATTAATATAATGCAAGAGTTCCTCAAGAGAAAATTGTCTGTAGTTCAGCCAGAGGTGTAATGCCTTCTCAGATATGCTTTCCTGCCCTCTTCTTAAAAGCTCCTGTGAAAAGTAATGGATGTTACTGTCCCTGAGGTAGTTATAGATACAGTATTTATCTAGTCTCATATTTAACCTCCCTTCCCCAGGATGTACACTTGCAAGCTAAGGCAATTCTCTGTGTCCTACTAACTGCCCATAGGCAGGTGATCGACTTCCCCTTTAAAGCAGCTGCTTACATGCATGGAGATGGCTGTCCTCTTTGCACACATCCCTCCATTCTTTTACTTCCTAAGCAGTTTTTCCAAACTTACTATTTTTGCTGTTCTCCTTCAGATTAATTTCAATTTAACTACATTTTCCTTAAATGTGATGCCCAAAATCTATTCCCCAGCACTAAGCATAGAATATTTATTTCACATTTCTTACACATGCCCTTTCTGTTAATACCTCCATGAGTGAGAAGTCTATTTCTCCTCCAACTCCCAGCATGCACGTGGTGGGCTTACATTCTTCTGCTCGGATGCATACCTCTGCCAGGCTTTGAAGTTCAATTCTCTTATTTCAAAATTAATCTGGGCATGCAAATTAATCTATAGTTTAGTAATGGCACTTTGTGTACTCGCTTTGAGAGCCGAAGTTACCTTTGAGTCCTGGTTAACTTAGATGAAAAAGTTGTGTGGGGTGGAAAAATTAGGTCCCTGTCAAACTGCATAGTTCATATCTTTATAAAGGAAGCACAATTCCTGGAAAATGAAGCATACATCAGTGACTTATATCTGTGGGTGGATGGGACAAACCAGGGTGCACAAGGTGCACAAGATGTCAGTATTTCCAGCCAGTGTTACCTGTGAATTTCCTATAGCCAAGTGCAGCATTGCTTTACTTTTTAAAGTTTCCTCTCCTTCTACCACCTATTTTTTAAGCCTACCTGCCTATTTGCATATAGATAGTGAAATCAGATGAAAAGAAACTATTTTGTAAAGTGTAATCATCTGTGTTCAGTAAACTCCATCTGGCATTTATGGTGTATATGCAAACTGCTTCAGGAAGATGCTCAGATAATTAAAACCTTCAAATACAACCTAGGGCAAATTTGATTTCCTTCAAAAGTAGTTGCTGAATATACCTCTGCCACATCTTGACTCTGAGAGAAGGACAGGACTATTTACTATTCATCTTTTTGCTCAAGTTTACTTTGAAGTGAGTCATATATACATATCCAGGTGGTGTGTCCCTGGGTTGTGTTTGATCCCAAGCTTAAACAAGCGTGAAATGGAACTCCAGCCCACTGGCAGAAAGCTGGGCAATTCCTGTTACTGCTGCATAGTCATATTGCAAAACACAGGACTGTTTCCTTGGCTACTCCTACTGTAGCACTTAATCATAGAATAATTTGGGCTGTAAGGGAGTTTTAAAGGTCATCTAGTCCAACCCTCCTGCGGTAATCAGGGACATCTTTGACTATATCAGGTTGCTCAGAGCCCCATCCAACCTGACCTTGAATGTTTCCAGGGATGGGGCATCTACCACCTCTCTGGGAAACCTGTGCCCATGTTTCACCACCCTCATTGTAAAAAATTTCTTCCTTATATGTAGTCTAAATCTACCCTCTTTTACTTTAAAACCATTATCCCCTGTCCTATCGCTACAGACCATGCTAAAAAGATTGTCCACATCTTTCTTATCGTACTTTCTTTAAGTGCTGAATGGCTGCAATAAGGTCTCCGCGGAGCCTTCCCTTCTCCAAGCTGAACAACCTCAACACTCTCAGCCTTTCCTCATAGGAGAGGTGCTCCAGCCCCCTGATCATTTTTGTGGTCCTCCTCTGGACCTGCTCCGACAGGTTCATGTCCTTCTTGTGCTGAGGACTCCAGATCTGGATGCAGTACTACAGGTGAGGCCTCATGGGAGCCAAGTGGAGGGGGAGAGTCACCTCCCTTGACCTACTGGCCACGCTTCTTTTGATGCAGCCCAGGATGCAGTTGGCTTCTGGGCTGGGCGCACATATTGGTGGCTCATGTCCGGCTTTTCATCCACCACTACACTCCATATAACAAAACAAAGACAAAAATAGTGCCACTTTTCAAAATAATGGTATCATCCCAAACAATTTTGTACTTTTATAACTAAAGGATGACAACTACTCAGTAAGATCTTTTGAAAAGACAAAAAAAATAAAAGTCGAAATATTCAAACAGTAAAGAGTTTGTATTATCTTAACGGGTAAAGACGTTTGCCTCCCCTCCACCTCTTCTCGCTTCCAGTTATCTATTTAGTACCACTGGTACTAGGGAAATTTATAGAGTTAGCTACAAAGATAGGCGTTTTATCTATTTATCCTCCTCTTCTACCCCTATTTTCTGCCTGTAAATGTCAAAGCCTGAGAATGATTCCATTGCTTCAATTCATTATCGCAATTCAGGATTTGTCTACCCCCAAGAACCTTCCAGCTTTCAATACACACCACTGACTGGGTGAAATTTTATGTTGTTCTGTTCTCAGAAGCTGTGTCTGAAGCTTTGCATAAGAATATGAACATACATACATTATTGATATATAAAAGGATATATCCCTTTATATATTAATACATAATCTGTGATACTCGTGCTGTTGTACAAGAGCTCTGAAGGATAATGCAAAGGTCACAGGTACATATGTGAAACACAGGGAGTCAGTGGTTATAAGAAAACTTTGCTACCTGACAGGGTCATTTTTTACCTCCTGAATTATTATCACTGACTCAATACCACAAAAGGCCTGCGGCAACCTGTGGTCTGCCTGCTTACAGAAGCAGAAGCCAGCATGTGAATCAGGCTAAGTGTTTAGATTTTTTTTTTACTGAGCATTTATGCCTTAGGGGATATACTGTAATTATCTACATTATCTGTACCTATTTACTTTTAATTGAAAGGCCAAGATTGTATTAAAATTGTCATTGTCAGGTTGCTCTTTTTTATTCTTATTATTTTTAGATATCTCTATGACAAGTGGGTGGACTAATGACACATTACGAACTAGAAGTAAATTTAAGCCATCACATGTATAGAGGGACTGTAATTATGTCTCTCAAAGGCATAATATTTGTATAATTAGTAGACAAGCTTTGACTATTTAAGGACATAGTTGGATACATCGCTGGTGTTTGTGGCATTTCAGTTTAAAATACTGTCCAGTATTATATTTGCAGGGATAACTTCTCATTAAATCTACATCACTTCAAAAATATCGTGCTTTGATAGCAAATATTCTAGTAGCCTGTGCCCCCAGGTAAATGTGACAGAGCAGGGAGGGCACAGCAAGGCACTGCTCCACTGGTCCTTTCTGTTACACACACATTATTGCAACTGGTGCTTGACAGAAATTTGCTGTGGTTCGTTCACTCCCTATGTAAGCCAAAACACAGTTATACAGTCTGAGTGTATTGAAGGATGTGGTAATAAAGGAAACAAAATACCACAAATTCTCTTGCCTGATAAGCAAAGCAACAGTGGTTTGTTGTCATTTACCACTGGAGGAGGAGATAATTTCAAGACAAAATATTCATTAGTAGAGGATGAACAAGTAGCATCAGGTAATTTTCAGGTGCTTAAAAGAGTAAGTCAGGCTCATCTCATTCACATGGAACCATATTGTTCTGTGCCAGTAAGATATCTCCTGAACTTGCCTAAGTCCTCATGTAATGAATTAATGTCAGGCTTTTACCTTCAGGTTTTCCTGCAAAGTTCTTCTAATAATTCTGTTAGAATTCATTTTTCTTGAATCTCCTCTCCCCAGGCCTGTGGCTTAGGTGCCTGTGGCAGTTACCCTGTAACAGATTATAAATCAGAATATTGGAATGGGTTATGAAGGCCTAGAAACAGCTGCCTTGTGCTGGAGTGCCAGACGTGCTAGAAATAAATTGAGGACTTCATTGACTTTAGATGAATTATGCTGAACGGCCCAATATTGTAGGAATCACAGCTTCATCCTGAGCAGATAAAACTTTCAGTTACTGCTGGCTTACTAATTTCAAACCCTGAGAGTGGTTCTCTGACCTAGACTGCCTGGGATTTTCAGCTGCAATAACAAACTCCTACAATTTCTAACACTAATGAGTTCCTTCTACCCAAATCCAGGCAACCAGGCAGCTTATCTGGCTTCATGATGTGCATGCCTTTAAAGGGAGACCATGATAAAAATATATAAAACTTGTTTTTGTCTTCAGAAAATAATCAGTAAATATCTTACTGATAGCTAGTGATGCATGTATTATGGATTTCTCTTTATAAGCCTATATTAAATAAACTTGAACAAACCTTTTTCCCAGGCATATCTATAATGATTTTTCATTTTGCAAATTTGTCTTATATGTTCAGTCCAAATAATACTGATTTTGAAGGGTAGGAGACCAGTAATACCAGCCATATCTGTAATGATTTTTCATTTAGCAAGTTTGTCTTACATGTTCAGTCCCAATAGTAATGATTTTGGAGGGTAGGACACCAGTAATACCAGCCAATAATATTAGAATTTCAGATTTTTCTGAGGAGGATAAGCAACAGAGATAGCAGATAAAGAAGATTAAATTGCATGAAAGCCTAATGGACATAATACATAATTTTAAAAAGCAGGTAGGATTTCTTAGCACTTCTGTCATAGCAGTTTACAGAGCAGATATCATTATACTCATTTTAAATATTGAGAGACTGGGGAGAGGTGATAAAAAAACAAGAGACAAGTAAAGAAACAAGTGTGGGAGTTTAGTTTTCCAAGCTCATCTATGGTCTAGGAGAAAATGTTTCGTCTAATTTATGCAAAAGTAAATTATGTCAGATATCTTTGATCCCGGAAAAGGATATTGCAAGGATATCCTGATTTCTGGCAGGGCAAAAAATTAAAGAAGTGGTATGTGTTCAAATGAGAGGTGTATTTATCAAAAATGATGGAGAGAACTGAAAAGGGATCGTCTAATGCAGAATGATTATGGCTTTGGAATTCCAAAATAGGCTTTTTGAATTACAGGTAGCCTTATAATTTTCAAAGGTAATAGCAATAGAAAACCACATATCTAATTTGAAATGACTTTTCAGATTTTCTGCATATGTTGATATTTGGACATCTGCTAAAATGTGAATATTGCGTAATCCTTTGGGGGAATTGAGTTTGTGTTAAAATGCTTATTTGTCTAAAACATATTTACTAGACTTTGGGTTTTGTCTATTCTTGCTCTTAAATTATTGGAAAAAATGAGTTAACAAAATCCCTTTTAAATACAAATATAGGATTGCCTTTTTTCTGAGAAACTGGGGAGCAGAATAGCAAAATTAGAGTTTTACATTCTATTCAGTGGCAATTACTTTATTTTTAGCTACATTTTAATGCTTTCCTTATTTTACTTTTATTTATGGCAATGCTAAATGTATCTCTAGGCTTGTACAGAGTTAGAGCTGAGATTTAGGAAAGAAATTTGTTTGCTTGTAATAGAATCTAAGGTTGAAGTACATTCATTTTGCACTAAAAGCCAGAAGAACTTTGTTTCATTGAGTTTATATTCTTCCTTACCTTGCAATAAAGCAGTCTGAAAATGTTAGGAGACTAATTAATGTCATTTTTTGTAAATGTACTTCTCCAATTGTATAAATTACTTTTTCTGTAAGATTATAAAGGTAAAGACCTTCTATCAAATATGATATTTCCTGCCCTTGCCTAAAGTGCTCATCTTCTAGCCATGAGCATATTTTTCTATGTGACATCTGGCAATTATTTTTCTATGGTTCCACAAGAAGGGCTCCATTTTCGTATCTTAACATGAAAGTCAAAAAATGAGCCTGCAGCCGTCTGTGTAAATTCAGGTTTTTTAGAGTAATATTCTGAAAATAGTACTTCTATGTTTCACAGAACCAGCCATAATGCTGGTGCAAGCTAACAAAATAACTACTCCCTGCCTCGAGGTCTTTCCTATGTAGCATATTGTAGGTGTATGTTCTGCCATCTCTTCAAAATGTGGCCGAAACAATTGCTGGAGAATGAGGCCCGGCCTGGCTACATGGTACCTGGTGGTGGCCCCTTGTGCCTAGGCTCTAGCAACCCCACGAGCTCCTATGATCCATGAGTTGTATTTGATCTGTAGAAATCCTTTGCCGTTTACGTCTTGGGTAGCCTAGAGACAGTTTTGTTCAGGCAGTTGAGAGGGGCTGGTATGGCTGAGCACCCTGTGGGCAAGTCTGCTGGTGTCCTCAGCATGCAGCCTGGGCTTCCCCCCACCCACTCCTCCGTGCAGGCAACATTCATGCACCTTGGTCTTGCAGCTGTGCTCTAAGTCCACTCAGTTTTACAGGTGACTTCTGAGCCTGTGTGACAAGTGAGACGTTTGTTTACGAAGCCGTTTCTTTTTGTGGTAGTCAGTTTCATGTTGGTGTAAATTTAGGATATGGCTTTCCCCCAACAATGACATTCTTTATTAGAAATCAAAGTTCACTCTACTAGTATGCATAGAAAAAAGGTTGAAAAAGTGGAATTGATTTCTTTATCATCCCCATATCTAAAAGTGTAAAAGGTTTGTTGTGAAAATTCTAGGACACAAGAGAGCTTTCATTGTTTTATGGCTGTGCCTTGGACTCACTGAGGGACCCTCAGCATTTATAAAGGGCATATAATATTGCTTATCAATAGACTATGAGAAAAGCAAAATCATTTTTATGTTCTCAATAGAGTATGAGAAAAACAAAATCACTTTTATGTTCTCAGTCCTGTAATGGAACAGTACTGGGAAATTTGAATAAACTTATAATGAATAGAAAATATGATGTAATTTTTGAGACTAAAGAACATAATCTTTCAAGGCTTTTGACAATGTTTCCCATAACACCCTCACAGGTAAGCTCAGGAAGTGTGGGTTAAATGAGTGGACAGTGAGGTGGATTGAGAACTGGCTTGAATAATAGAGCTCAGAGGGTTGTAATCAGCAACACAGAGTCTAGTTAGAAGCCTGTAGCTAATGATGTTCCTCAGCAGTTAGTACTGGGTCCAGTCTTACTCAACATATTCATCCATAACCTAGGTGAAGTGACGGAAAGTACCCTCAGCAAATTTGCTGATGATACAAAACTAGGAGGAGTAGCTGACACACCAGAAGGCTGTGATGCCATTCAGTGAGACCTGGAGAGGCTGTAGAATTGGGCAGAGGGAAACCTAATAAAGTTCAATAAGAGCAAGTGTAGAGTCCTGCACCGGGGGAGGAATAAGCCCATGCAGCAGTACCAGTTAGGGGTTGACCTGCTGAAGAGCAGATCTGGGGACAAGGACCTGGGAGTCCTGATGGACACAAGTTAACCATGAACCAGCAGTGTGCCCTTGTGGTCAAGAATGCCAATGGTATCCTGGGGTGCATTAAGAAGAGTGTGACCAGCAGGTCGAGGCAGGTTCTTCCGGGGTGCATTAAGACCCTGGTGAGGCCATGTCTGGAGTACTGTGTTCAGTTCTGGGCTCCCCAGTTCAAGAGAGGCAGGGAACTACTGGAGAAAGTCCAACGGAGGGCTACAATGATATTTATGAGACTGGATCATCTCCTGAGGAACCTGGATCTGTTTAGTCTGGAGAAGAGAAGGCTGAGAGGGGATCTGGTCAATGTTTAGAAATATCTAAAAGGGTGGGTGTCAAGAGGATGGGGCCAGACTCTTTTCATTGCTGCCCAGCAATAGGACAAGGGGCAACAGGCACAAACTGGAATACAGGAATTTCCATCTGAACATGACGAAAAACTTCTTTCCTGTGAGGGTGACAGAACACTGGAACAAGCTGCCCAGAGAGGGTGTGGAGTCTGCTTCTCTGGAGACTTTCAAAACACACTATAGGTGAACCTGAGTGGAAGGGAGGGTTGGACTAGATGATCTCCAGAGGTCCCTTCCAACCCCTACCATTCTCTGATTTTGTGATCTTAAAGATTTCCAAGACATCAGGATCTCCAATCTGGCTTCTGTGATGAAATAGATTTCAAACACTGCTGTCTATTTTCTATGTTCTATTTGTTGGTCCACAAGTAATGTCAAAATTCAGGGTTTACCTAATTTTAAGTGTTGTGTGTGAAATGAAGGTTTGTCATTTGGTTAAGGTAGGAAGTCTGCTAAATAGAGTAGGATCCACAAAAACTGTATGCCAAGAGAGATTCCCTCT
This sequence comes from Brachypteracias leptosomus, assembly GCA_013401335.1. NCBI lineage: Eukaryota > Metazoa > Chordata > Aves > Coraciiformes > Brachypteraciidae > Brachypteracias > Brachypteracias leptosomus. The sequence continues at coordinate 15,168 of VYZX01007017.1, read as the reverse complement.
CTGACTTTTGCCAAGTGTCTGAGACATATCTAGTGACATTTTGGAGGTCTAAATTGTAGCCTGGGTCAGGCCTGACTGTGTGTCTAATTTGTGCAATACTAGCCATGAAATTGAAGATGCTTAGTCTCCAGTGTATTTAGGCTGTATTTATGTTTCTAATTAATGCTAATGTCCACATTTCTATTGTTAACCAAGCTAATTAATCTAAAGCTGGTGACTGTATGGCTACCTTTAGTGCAGGTACACTTAATGCAAGTGTAGACAAAGCATTAATATCTTTACATTTTTTTCCTTTCTGGTTATTCAGGGGAAATAAGACCACTCCCTTCCCCCACAGGTTATTGTGAGGATAGGTGTAGTATAATGGGGGTTGCAGAGGTACCTCAAATAGCTAGTTTAGTGTGAAATCTTCAGAGTATATCCCTGTACGTGTTGTGGATCCCTGGAACTGGAAATAACTTTAAGCTCTCACAGTTTCCTGTATTCAAATACATTCGTTTCAGAATTACCTAAGTAACAAGTTCTGCACTGCTACCTTTTAGAACTTTATCATGTGTGACTCACAAATCAGAGTCTTGAAAACCTCTGTCAAAGCTGGCACCATTGGAAATTGTCTCTTTCCTCCAATTCTCATCTTGCAGAGACTCAGCCTGATGCTGCTTTTATGCATTTTACTGATTTGGCCTATGGCACCAAATCATGGCCATAATCAGAGATATTCCCCTAACTGCAGTATTAATTGTAATGGTAGCTTTAATTCGTTTCAAGTCTACATCATTTAATGATGGCTTGCTTCTCTTGTGACTGTAAAAAATGTTTAAGACCACTTCCCTAGACAACATTTTTGCACTCTCCGCCATCTGAATCTGTCTTTCTGTGGCTGTCTCTGACTGCTTTGGAATGGGAAATTTGTGCATATGGTCACAGTCACTGCCTTGTGCAGTCAGAGGCTTGGCATTAGTAAAACAGAGGAACGTTTTTGCCCCTCATTTTTGTTGAGTGTCCCAGAAAACGTGGGGTGAAAACATGGTGAAACCATGCAGGTTCCACACCAACAGGGAATTCACTTGAAATGCCTCACAAATAGCCAAATCCAGCCCTCTTGTGCTGGGTTCTAGGATATAAGCAAGGACCTCGTACTAGTTTTTCATCCCTAATGCTGAATGACTGACTTGCCAGTTTCCAAACATAAATGAAAATCAACCATACTTAGTTTACCATTTATTATTATCTGTGCATATTATGCTACACATAAATATATGTGTACATGCATACAATGTATACTATATATCTATCGCTTCAGTAGGGTTTGCACTGTAATGTGTTTTACTTTCTAGAGTGCATTAAATGCTTTTATGACAAAAGGCAATGGCATTTTCCAGTTTATGCTTTCTACCACAATATAATGATAACTGAGAAGCTCAGAGATAAAATAATCAATCATGCAAAATTATATCCATTGTATTACAGTCAAATGGACTGTTTTATTTTGCTCCCAGGGGGGCAAGATCCCTATCCGATGGACGTCACCAGAAGCCATTGCATATCGGAAGTTCACATCAGCCAGTGATGCATGGAGCTATGGGATTGTTCTCTGGGAGGTGATGTCTTACGGAGAGAGACCATACTGGGAGATGTCCAATCAGGATGTGAGTATATTGTTATCTGAGTTATGTTCTCAAATAAAGGTTCAAGCTGTGAAAGGAAGTGAAGCATAATGAAAGCAGGTGGCTCTGAGTTTTTGACATTGACATTGAGTAAGATATAGGAATGAAAATCTCCAAATCTCCCTGGTCAAGTAAAAGTTCTAATGAACTTAACAAAAAAACAACATCTTCATAGCAAGGTATTTTGGGCCTCTGAAGGAACATATTAGACAATTTTGTCACGCCAGTGGTTTTCTGTAGGATGATTCAAACAATTCCACTGCAGTGAGGTCATTGCCTTTTACATTCCTTAGCTTATTGTTAGAAAACCCTCCTAAATTTCTGTTGATCCCCTTTGGTTCCACTTGTATAATATTCTGTAGAAGTTTTCTGTAAATGTCAAATACACAGAATAAATTGCTCTTGGCACTTGTGAAAAAGAGAATCAAAGCATTTCTACTAAGGGTTTAGTGAAACTGAAATACTTCTGTAAGTAATCAACAGATAAAATAGAGAAGTAGAGTGATCTGATTAGAAGACTTAAAATACAAGCTTCTTTGCAACATTAGTAAACTATTCATGCTTGCAATCCAAATGATTAATGGGTCTCTCCTAGTGTTTTTGAAAGAAGCATAACATTTCCCCAAAGAAGATTTTTATTGAATCTATTTTGGGTTCTTTTTCTGTTGTCTTATTAATCCTAGATTTATTCCCCAGGAGTTACTTATGAACCAAATTTTCTGAAGTACGGTAGCTAACACGAAGTCAGTAACATAGTTGTAGTCAGATGCTTTGTATACTACTTTGTGTTAAACAAGGAAAATGAGAAGAAAAATTCCTTTTAATTGAGTACCTCTGGAACATAAGTCTCTGTAGAAAACTATGTATTTCTTTTAATTAGTAATAAATGTTTTTTCTATTGTTTGTGGAGATTAATGAATCATGTTATGTAGGGTCATATACTAAAGGAATTCCTTTAAGAATATCACATTAAAATCAGAAACAGAAGGATTAACCTATTTATGTGCCTCTGCTTCATGGCTGCTTAAACTATGGACTGTTTTCCTATTCCTATTCTGACTCAGAATAGTTTGTCTTGCTTTTGAATTAACTAACACAGATAAAGAGGGAAGATTAACAGAATATGGCTTTATCATTTTCTACTTAGAATACATTGGGGTTTTATTCATGGTGCAATAGAAACTGTGAGACTGATCAAGAGATGTTATAGTCTAGTAAAAGATTATATTAAAAAGCTTCATAACACTGTAAATTCTGGGGTAATTTATGTGTATGTGTCTGTGTGTCAATCTAGACAAATGATAGACAATCTAGACAAATTGTGTCAGTCTAGACAGCTGATAAAAGAATTGTGCCTGCACTGCCTAGTAGGAACTGTACAATTATCCTCGTAGTGAGTTTTAAAAATATTTTCTGGCCCTATGAGATCATCCACAAGACCTTCTATGTATCAGTTGAGGATGTCCTGTGAGAGGGTAGGTTGGTTTTCTGGTAAGTGCAGTGTCCATTGGGGAGCGTACAAAGCATGTGTTGCTAAGGGTTGTCCCAGGCAAGAGATATTCAAGATCTTTTGAAGTCTGACATAGTTATGCAGGCACCTTACCAACTATAGCTTTTGTTTATGGTTTTATTTTAATCAAGTGTGAGTTTTCAAGATGCTTTCTAGACTCTCACCTTCCTCAAAGTCACATACTGTATCTTAACTCCCCTTTCTGTATGCTTAATTTACTGCCTGGTTTACTTTGCAGATAAACCAGAGGCTTTGCATGACAAGACAATTAGCGAATAACACATTAGTTTAAACACAGAATGTCCATGTTAATGTGGGTCACAGAACTGATAAACACAAGTTGATGTAAGTGCCTTTAAGTTTTCAAAAACTTTTATCCTTGTGCAGGTGATTAAGGCTGTTGATGAAGGATATCGTTTGCCACCTCCTATGGACTGCCCAGCTGCCTTGTATCAGCTGATGCTGGACTGTTGGCAGAAAGACAGAAACAACAGACCCAAGTTTGAGCAGATTGTCAGCATCCTGGATAAGCTGATCCGCAATCCCAGCAGCCTGAAAATAATCACCAATGCAGCGGCAAGGTGACATATTAGATCTTACATTGCAAATAAATAAAAGTCTTTGGCTTCTTCATCTTCCACAATTAGAGTTTATTTTGTTCACTTGCTGCTTCAACTTTTAACTGTAGCTGTTTTCACTCTTCCTGAGATAAAGTTTCCTATCGCTTCAGGAGAAGGGTTGGTTTTTATTATTATTGATTTGCTATTATTTATTCAAATTGTGAAAAGCTATTATGCTAGGGTTATGAAGCCCATTGTAAGACTGTCAGATTTGGCCATCATGTGATCTTCCTTTTCCTTCTGACCTTACGTGGTGTTTTAAGTGGTTAGTATTTCATAGGTTAGCTAACCATGTTCCTAAGTATCTTTCTGAATTTGGTCCAAACACATATCCTGCACTCTCATGCTCTACTCTGACAAGTCACCTTAACTTTAGTCATATAAGTAATCTTTTTGCTTTCAGTAGGATTCACAAACTTAAAAATGCACTTATGTTTCCTGTTAGATCAATGCCTTAAATGGGAATTCATTTCCAACCTGTGTAATATTCCTAATTGCATTAAAAACATTCATTTAGTCCTAGTTATTCAACACACCCTGGAATATCACTATGCTGAATGAGATAAGAATTATCTCATTGAGAGAGGTAACTGAAGAGTGTGTTGACTTCTAAGGACATAATGAAGAAATGGTGAAGTAAGAGCTTTGGTCAAGTAGGGTTTAACTGAATTGGGTTATATAATGCACAAATTGTCATGCTTTTACTGAAGTGATACGAAAAGATGTAAAATTACTTTTAGCATGAATGTTAGTGCAAAATTCTCTGTCAACAAAACAGTCAGAGTCAGGGAGAAATGCACTCTGCTGCTTCAGACCCAGGTCTTGGAGGGTGTTTCAGGTAAGAGGCCAGAGCCTGATACGAGGCAAGCTTCAGAAAGGAGCACAGCAAAACATTCCTCTCAGACCTTTGCTTGCAATGCAGCACACTTCTCATCATGGCAATCGAGTGAGAAGGCACAGAAGGGAAATGGAGCTATGGCAGCAGGAAGAACCACATTGATATTGCAGCCTGCTGTCCAAGTGATGTGGACCTTGCCTTCTTTTTCCTGGCCCTTCATCAACTGGCATTATGTTGCATCCTGAGTTAGAGGCTGGTCATCCTAATTACCTCCTACTGCCACTTCAGAGACATGAGAAAGAATGCAGAAATAGGAGGAGGAAGGCAGCCATACTAATGGCCTTTGCTTTTAAAAATATATGAGAGAAAACTGCTTGCACAGTAATTATGTTTCAATAATTTAATTGATGAGTGTTTAACACAGAGTAAATAAACATGCTTACCAAAACAATTATTTTTGTTACCTACCAAGTAACAGGGAAAAAAACCCAAACCAACCAACCAAATTTTTGAAAAAAAAGCCCCGAACTGTTTAAATACTGTCTTCTTAGTCAAGCACATTTCTTCTAATCATCTTGTATCCCTATTCAGCAAATGATTGGTGTAAATAATTATTTTGTAGGAATCTGCTGAATAGTGGAGCTGGGAATCATGACTATCATGTTTTAATTTTGAGATTTGATTGCAAAAAACAATGTTGCATATTTTCCACTCCAAACAGAAGCAAAATGTCCCCTGTTTACTGTCCTTCCAAATAGGCAGTTGAATCACAGCAGTGCTGAAAACACTGTTGAACCGTCATTTCCAGTTACCTTTCATAGCCAGGAAAGGCTGATATCCTCTAATCAAGAATAAATTCAGTCTGAGTACTGTTTGCACCTGCTGGGTTCTGTGCAGGAGCACCACAGTTCAGTTTCACTCTCTTCCTGCTCTCTCTTGCTTCCTTTGCTCCTATTTCATTACATGCTTTACTGTCATGGACAGCAGAGGCTGCACATCCATACCATGATGCCATGCTCTCTGCTCATGGCTCAGTGTGGAGAAGAAAGGAGGCTGCTAACATGGCAGGGGACTTCTTACAGCTGCTTTGGATGAGCTCTCAGTAAAATGCTCCTTGTGGAGCTGCTGCCTTGGTTTTGATATGGAGCACATTTCTGAGGAGAGGAACGTCGAAGGTGATTTTTTATTCCTTCCTTCCCATTTACCTTCCCACTGCTATGCCTTGCACCCCTTGTATTCCCAAGTAGTGCAGTATCTGTCCCTCTTTGCAGCTTCTTGGTTCCCGGTGACAGATGGGGGACTGTGGGGTCCAGGTGACAGGCACACTGGCATGGGTGAACCCAAGCCCTTCTCCACTGGAAAGGTATTTATTACAGTTCAGGGAATATGTGATCCATGATCACTTCATCTCACTCTCCTCCCGTCAGTGTCTGCAGACCAACTCAGGCTATTCCTTACACTCGAGTATGACCAAGAATTGGGTATGACAACATGAGTGGTGCTAGGCAGTTCTGTGCAGATTGGGAAATCTGTGAAGAGTCTCATGTAACCATTGCCAAAACTGACTAATCTCAAACCTTAGACCTGGCTGAAAACTGCAGCCAGCTCCACACCTGCTTTGTGTCCTGCAGAAGGGCACTGCTGGTAATGTGCACTCTTTCAACAGTGAGAACCAGTGGTACTGCTGGCCAGGGACAGAACGCTGGAGGTCCAGCATTGCTTTCTGACAGACTGACAGAGAAAAATGACAAGCCAGACTTAAAATGGGTTTGGGTCTTGCTGTAGCCTTATGTGCAAAAATATGTAATGGATACAAAAAGCTGGTGAGTTGGGGTAGCTCTTCAAGGAGACATGCAGTCAGATCCCTGCCAGTATCCTTGTACTGTCAGCAGCTGGAGAGGGACAGGCACACTGCAGAGGTAAAACACTCTGCGACTCAACCCTGAATGCTCGGGGGACTAGATGGGCTCAAATGGCTGCTCTCAGTTGTTATTTGAGTCTGTGGTACTCCCGCAGCACCTCTCCTTATACCCATAAGAAGCAATTAATCTAAATTACAAAGGTCCCAGCTCTCTTTTACCCATGCCTGTGGTGCTACTGGAAGAATGCTAAAGCTTTATGCTGACCATGTGCTCGTAGGTGTTCAGAATATACTTGGGCAGGAAAAATGTTTAACCTGATGATGTCTGTTGCAGATGCAAAGCTTGTCTCTTCTTACAGTTTTTAGAACTGACGTTTGTTTAAAATAGTCACAGTGCTGTTGTATTCTATTTAAAAGCACATTGCTGGAGGTGCGTAAGATATCCCTGTCCTCTAGCACTTTACTGTTAACTGACTTCAACTGAAGGATGGTACATCCAATTCCAGGCCATAGCCCAGGCACATTCTACACTAATAGCTCATAGGAATACAGGAGAGGAGTCAAAGCCTTCAATTCTGTATTTTCTTTTCAGTTTTCTTTCCTTTCTGGCTACTCCATGGCATCTAATATTTTCTTGATACCCCAGGGGATGGTTTTATCTTTATTGATCATCTCTTTGCAGACTGTTCTACGTGCTTGTGAACCTTGCATTGACAAAAGGTTTTTGTAACCTCAGCACAGTAAACATTTCATAATACCTTTCCCCGGTGTTGTGTTTCATCTCAAATTCATACAAAAATTCCTTTCCTATTCCTTGTAAAGTACAGAGTACGGCTGATTTATTTCTTACTTGTCAAAATTCACTTTTAAATCAGGTGGCCACCTTGAGCTCTTGCTAACAAGACCTGAACTGGTTATGGACACATGTGTGTTTTGTGTCCTTTAGGCTGCCTGGAGTTACTGAGCTCTGTAAAGGGGCTGTAGGAACAGAATTCAGTACACAAAAATTTGTACAAGTCATGCAGTTTTCTAAAGCACAACCTCCTGATATTTTTGATTTGTGTCTTGCTGTTCTTTCCTGTTTTCTGAGCATGATGTTCATTTTTATAAGAGTCCTTAGGTTGTTTGGATATCTTTAGGGTAGAAGTTAAGTTCATAGTTCTTCCAGTTTTGATCAAGTTCATTATTTTTCTTCTTGAGCTTATTATTTTTTAGTCCACTGTGTATTACTTCACATTTGTGAACATTTCATACAGATACAAAGCAGATGGAAAGTTTTCTCGAGTAGGAGAGACAGAATCACTTCACCCCCCTGCTAGCCAGTTGCTGAGGCTGTGGTCTGAAAGGGCTTATTCGTTGTTTCATTTGTGGGGGAAAAAAGTGTAACCCAAGAGTCACGCAACTGGAAATACTTTGTATACACTACAAACCTTAAATGGACTCATAATATTTCATTTTCTTTAATGGTTTCTTTTTTTTCAAGTTATTTATATTTCTGACTTTTTTTCTTTTATTTATGAATCTGATCTTTAGGGGGGGGTGTGTGTATATATATATATATATGATGGCTTTCTAGAGTTACAATGTATATGATTGTTTTATGTATATGAATCTTACTCTTACACAGTCATTTGAAAAAATGTATTTAAAACATCATGTATAATTAGGAAAGCATTTAAAACATTTTTGTGTCCCAAAGTGATTAAGCTATTGGAGGATAGTGTGACCTTGAGGTATAAGGGTTATGGTGTGGGATTCAGGCAACCTAAGTATTACGGCAGCTTTCCTATACTTGCTGCATGTGTTCACATCTGTGCTGTAGGCGTGACTAAAAGCAGTATAGTCTTCATGAACCTGCTATAAAACAGGAATAGCCAAGTTAATCCACAGCCTCTGCCAAGAAAAAACATTTGGAAAAATGTTTCTAATTCCAACACATGATTTTTAGAAATTCTCAATTTCTGCCAAGTCTGTGATTGATTTCAAAACTCACAAGGAATCCAGACAAAACCCCCCAGCATGCTTCTGTATTTGCTTTTGTTTTGGTGCAACCTTTGGTAAAGTGAAAGTCAGTGTCAGGTATTGCTGCTGTTGTTTCTTTATACTGCAAGCACATACTTAGGAAGGGAGAAAAGAATTATATTGCTAACAAGGGGAGAAAAGTAACAGAGAATTCAGGATATTTCATTATTAAGTGGTCTGTAATCATTTTTGTGTGTGTTTCTAGCTATATTAATAGCTATATCTAAGTACAAGGATTGCAAGAAATTGTCTCATATATAGAATGCAGAAAAAAAAACAGCTGATACTCTTCCTTGTAAAAAAGATCATTATTTTACGAGTTACTTAGAGTTAACAGCTGATAATTTTGTTAGTTTCTTTGGATCTTCACAGGAAAAGCTATTTATTTTGCATTGCAAATTGAGAGGAGGATCTCAGAGGAAGGAGATTTTAATGAGACATTTATTGTTCAGTATCTTTATTCTCCGTTCATATCTAGCCCAAGCATCTAACATGGAAAGTCATTAGCACATCTTACTGCTTATGGGGAGTTCTATAAAATTGTCTGGTGATTTTTGTCCACTTATTAATAAAATTCCAGTAGCTTGGTTTCAAACACATTTGTGTTTTTGATCAAGTTATCAAGCTATCAAGTGTTTTGCAAAATCTGTTGGTTCTTGTTATTTTGGAAAATGTCAAAACATCATCCATTTCAAAGGCGGCTGCTTTATTTGGGCTTTTAAAATTATTATTTTGCTTAGCTAACTTCTCTTTCTCTCTGAAAATTTGAATTATCTTCCTCACAGGAGCATTAATTAGCAAGTTTTCCCCAAATTTTTAAGATGAAGGTGTTACAGGCTAACCAGTAGTCATTAATAGGATTCAGCATATGTTTTTTCTGGCATGGAGCTACCTTTAGCATGAAATATATCAAAAAGACAGAGCATGTTCAGCAAAGGTAGTAAGCTTAAGTAAAGCCAGTTGATTTCATAAACAGAGACAGGACGTGAGGCTGGCTCTCTTGCACTTTGTTGACTCCTCTCTCTGCTCTCCAAGCACTGTTCATAGCATCAGCCAGCCAGAATGCTTTCCAGTCANGAGGGGAAAAACTTAACTACAAATCACAAAGAAAAAAAGAAGATTACAGTAAATTATACTCCTTGGTGTCTTGGTATCTGTTTGAGTTGCGTAAGGAATCCAGGAGTTAGACTGAGGAGTTTTTTAGAGACTTCTCCAGAAGTCACTTATACTGTGCCTGAGGCAGAGATGAATCAGCCGTTGTTCCTTCAAAGTTAAAATTTGCTGGGGCTCACTCTTAACAGAGACAGTAAAAGCATCTATTTGCNTAAAATCTTATTCTATGTTCTTACATGTAGGAGCTTCTGAAGCAAATTTTCATTTTGTAATTTCAAGTATTCACTTTAGTCCATTAGTCTGCTCTGGATAACATGATATATGTTATGTGTTGCAAAATGTAGAATTTCTGAGTAGACATACAAAGTGAAAAGCTTATTCAAAATAGGGAAACCAAACAAGATTTTTAAGGAAATAATGCTGCTTATCAAAATAAAAAGACATTAAAGTTATATTTGTGATATTTTCAAAATGAAGACCATTATGCATGTTACTTATGCACTTTTTCTGTGCATAGAACTTAAATAAAATTCAACCCCAATTTTCTTTGTTCCAGAGTGAGGTACCTTACCAAGCTCAGTCAAGTTATTCTTGATTTACAATAATGAATATGCAACTTGAACTTATTGTGTTTATGAATGACAATTAAGGTACATAGATAATGCCTATAAGATTTTATTGAAGACTCTGGAACCGAAGTTCACAAAATGTGTAGCTGCCTCCTTGGAACTCCTCTCAGAGGCTGGAGACTGTATATCCCATACTATTATCCAAATTCAAAATCTCCCATTAATTTTCAAGTTCTGATTCTGTCATGAGGAAGCAGCATGCATGACTATGTGAATGAAAAAACAATAATTTACATTTCATCTATGAACAGTTACGTGGATTTTTCTTTAATCTCCAAAAGACATCTTTTTTGGTAATTCATTA
>VYZX01007016.1:39269-68833 GCA_013401335.1 Brachypteracias leptosomus | reverse complement strand
TCATAACCTCCTGACCCAACACAATTTGCTGTCAGACATACCTACACCAACACACTAATGCAGCAAGCACAATTAGAAAGAAGCTAAGCTGGGTTTCTTGGTGCAAATGGATTTGGTGGTTTCATTTGGTTCTGTATGCAACCAATTTTGAATAAAGGGAACTGAATATAGCTCATGCAACTGAATTTTTAAGACAACATTGTAAGTCACAGATTTATAAAGAAGTGAGAAAATCCATTAATTGCAACAAATTCCCCAGTGCATAAAAGGACTACCTGGCAGAGAAAATGAGTGGTGTGCTGGTGATCCAACATAACAGTTAAAACACTTCTCTTCAAACTACTTTAGGAGTAATGAACCTAATAATTTAGCCACAAACTGCTGTGATAGCTGTAATTTTTGTTTTGTTAAAAATCTCTCTTCTCTATGCCTATATATATTCCTGTTTTGGCCTAGCATTATTACAAGTATTGAAGAGGTTAATGCTATTTTATTTACATATTACAAGCTTTCTGTGTCAAAATATTTTCTCCAAAGTTTAGGATAATTAGAGTTTTATAATGATACTGAGAACTCCTTTATGGATTGCTGCCTGTAGCTAGTTAATTTCCTTGTTAATTTTCTGTCTTTCAATGAATGTCACTTACTAGGTTGCTTGGTACACTACATCTTGAAAAAGACTGAGAATCTTTGTGAAACTGGGAAGTTCCTCTGCTTTCTTTAGCAATATTTTGATTGTTCACATAGGATTTTTGACCAGAAACATCTCTTAGAATGCTGCTTACAAATAATTATTTGTTCATAAGCCAGAGTAAATGTTAAAATTTACTTGACTTGTTATAAATAGGGTAATCAAAATGCAGGGGGGGGAATAAACAGAACAAAACCAAAAGAATCTGCATTGCTGTGACTTTAAAAAATAACTAAGTTAATCTTCAAAAGATAATGGAAACAGTATCATAATTATTTATTATTTTGGGCTGTTGCTTGAAGACCTCATTTGTTTCAGGACAAACACAACAGAAGATGGCTGACTAAGCTAGGTTGGTTTTGGTTTTTTTATTCTAGCCAATGTGAGAAGAGATGGATATGGGTACTTTTCCTGATACTAGACAGTTTTATGCAACACTTCTGTGCTTTACTTCATCCCTGGAAACACTCAAGATTAGGTTGAATGGAGCTCTGAGCAACCTGATCTAGTTGAAGCTGTCCCTGCTTATTGCAGGAAGGTTGGACTAGATGACCTCCAAAGGTCACTTCCAACCCAAAACATTCTGTGATTCTGTACTATGTCTCTATGCTGTGTCACAGAGTGTGAGCCATCCTTGTTCAGATGGTCAGTGGAGCCTTTTAGTTAATTCCACATTCATCCATCTCCTAATTCCCTTACAAAAATGGCATCTACACTGCAGCTCTTCTACAGTTTTATTATTACGCTGCATTTCCATAAAAAACAAATACACACACACAAACCTAGATTATTTAGATTTCTTTACCTTATCTTTGATTATTTACTTTTTATTTACCTTTCAAACAGTTGTCAGGTCAGGATTGAATATGAGACTATTATGTTTTAAATTGCAGTACACAGAACACATTTAACAAAATGAAAAATAGAATTGGTTATAGGATGAATGCTAAAGGGGTGATAAACAGCAGTGCTATATAAATATCTACCCTTTTAATTCTTTCTGTTTTAAAAGCAGTAGCAAAGAAAGAAAGTGGTGAATGATCTCTCAAGACACTTATGCTGATAGTGTTAATTTGACATCAGTGTTTCATTGTCACCAAAAAGGTTCACCTGTCTTCCCCCTGGCTGTTTATTCCTATCCTCTCCCTTGGTTTTCTTCTGAGTCAGTTTGGCATAGTCCAAACTATGCCTATAGTGATACCATTGCAGGAACAAAGAGGTGGAGTGGTCAGGAGTGTGTGAAGACAAATATGGGAGCTGGAGGAAGAACCTCCCCTTTTTGGCTGCAGTGTGGAGTATTCTGCATTGAAGTCCTTTTGGACTTGAAGAAAACTCTTATCAATTGCAATGTTTCCCATATAGATGTTTTCCATGTCATATGAAACATGACTAATGTTCAGTGTCCTAAAAACCTTTCAGGTGTCTTGGTTTCTATAAAGAACTATGTTGCTTGAGTGAAATAGTCTAGCTCCTTCTCAGTATTGAATGATACAGTTGGATTTCAGGCTACAAAGTCCTACTTTAAGAATGAACAAAAGAGTGTTCAGATGTGGCACCATCTGTATTTGTGATGTTACATCGTCCTGAAATTAATAATGGCTTTGGAATGTTTAAGATCAAAACAAAAGATGAGTAAGTTTAAGACACAAAACAGTATCTAGCCTTAAATAATCCATGGCATAAAAATGGACAAAATATGGTTATTGCAAATATTTTGTATCTGCCTGCACAACTGACATTTTTGAACTAGTGGCTTATATGAGCTGGTATAATTGATTTCCAAAGTTGAGCCACTTTTCTACTATTTGTTCAGAACAAGAAGCAGAGGGTAACGTGTAGTCAGAAAAGAATAAAACCATCATAACTTACCTGTTTAAAAGTAGTATTAAGGACATATGACTGTGACCTTCAGTTTAAACATTTATCTCCAATTGTTTGTGTGCAGTAATTTTGAATGACTTAAGTTTTGGACTTCCAAAATTTACTCTTGAGTCTGTGATACTCTTCAGGACAGAGAATCTCCATTCTCAACTACTTCGTGTTGAAAGGTACAAGAGAATCACACTGGTTCATTCTAAGTATTAATGTTTGGGTACTGATTTTCTGTGGTTTTGAAGAGTCTGTGTGCATGGTGGTTACTTATATCACTTCAAAAAAGCATATACTTAGCAGAATGCAAACTTAAGATTTAGTTTAGCTTAGTTTTTGCATTTCTTTTCTCAGGGTTGCTTTTTCTGTTACAGATGACATGATGTGTTAGTATATCACTCTGTACTGATTGCCTTTTTGGAGAAGGGACTATTGTAAATTATATGAAAGTATTGGAACAATCTTGAATTTTCCTCAATTAAAGTTTCAATCATAACATTGTCCAAGTAAAGAGTGTCAATTGTCAGATATAAACTAGATTGTCTAGATTAGTCACATGATATACAGTATGTAAGTACACGTCATATGAATTAAATGTCAATACAACTGATGACACTTTATGTAAATACAATAATTGTAGATTTGATTTTCTTCGTATCATCTTTATTTGGAGATGATATTTAAAAAATATTGCTTACAGTTTTATATGTGTATCCAGTATGTAAATGTAAATCTTCTGGTAAAGAGTAAGAAACTTTTAGGATTACTTACTGAATTATATAGAAGTTCAGTTCTCTTATGAAAACAACGCAAGCTGCTCCTTTTTAGACCTCTCAGTGAAATAGTTTTAAATGTAAATGGTTGATCTTGGAGTGCATTATAAGTCAGTATTGTTCAACATGGCAGTTTATTGATGCTAGTCTTTAATTATGTCCATGCTGTCAACCTCTGCAGTCCTCATTGCTTTGTTGTAGATCAGATAAAGTGTGAAGTTTTCAAAGTTGTAGAGATGAAAGAGTAAAGATATTCAAACAGTTCATTCAAATATGCTTAAGAAAAAAAAAAGGATACTTCTAGAGCATGCAGGGAAGCCAATGAAAACCTGAAAGCACTTTTTTCTTTTGATTACAGTGACAGCCTTAGAGTTCCATCACAAATCAATCTTTATTCAAAATGGAAAAATGCCAGAGAGAGAGTATGATCAAGTAGTTTATTAAATAATTGTAAACAAACACAGATTACAGGCCTGAACTTTATTAGATACATGAAAAAAAACATAATTTCACATAAATCATTGTATGTGAATAAGAAGCTAAAATACAAGGCTTGCTTTGGGTTTTTTCGGGCATGGTCTCCAAACTGATTTAGCTTTGCATATGACTGACGTTGTAATTGCCACTGGAGGACTTTTCTACCAAGAGAGAAGACAATAGATTTTTGATTTCTTCCTATCTTTTACCTTTGAAGTCATAATCAGGGGAGATGTCATGGCTGATCCTCAGTGTATTCTCTGAAAGACAACCAGCAAACTGTCACAGGAGTAATAACTGAGGTCCTGCTCAGCCATAATTTTGTTGCATATTTGTGTTCATTTGGATGCTCTAGGCATTTCAACCAATAAATATGTCACCATCTCCACTATTTACATGAGAACACTGCACTAGCACTTTTTCTAGAGCATCAAGTCTTAATGGTAATCAAGGAAATAGTGCAACCCAGCTGCAAGAGTGATATCACTTTAATTCTTTGATCTGTAGTGCCAAAGTTCTCAAGCAAAAGTAAGTGGTATAGTGTTGTAGAAGCTAGAAGTTTGCCTAATTTCAAGATGAGACTGGACAAAGATTTTCAGGAAAAAATTATTGAGCATTATTAAATATGCAAACCATAATGTGATTGAAAAGTTCTTAAGCAGAAAGGGATAGGAAGCTGGTAGAGCTTCATGGTGGGGAGCATCATATTTGGTTGCCTTATTCCTGTATTTGTTCCTGAACATGCCCTTTTGGCTACTGTTGGACAAAAGGTACTAGACTACAGAGACTTTTGCTCTGACCCAGTAAAGCTGTTCTTACATTATAGTTTTTTCTTACATAGGATGGAAAGACTGAGTGGAAGATGTCTTCAGCCATACACCCACAGTTAATGCATTATTTTTTGTCTATAGATTGTTAGTTCTTAATGTTAGATTGTACCTAATAGAACAAAATATTTTAAAAATCACAAAACAGCTAACAGTCCATTTAGAGATTAGTTAGTGTGCTAGTTTTTTTTTTTTCACAACCTTGAAACCTTTTCCACAACCGTGACATTTGCCGAGTCAGCAGGCACCTAAAAATGAAATGTGAGATGATAATTATTATCTTAGTGATATTACAGATGTACTGTAAATAAGCACTCACTCCTACCTTTGCCAGACATCTTCAGAAGATAATGGTGCTTCTGTCCTTGTTCTTGTTGTCTTTTTCCTTTCTGTTCTACAGAATGACAAAATAGACTGTCCTTTTACCTCTGTAATGCAGTTTGTCCTCTGGAATTGCAAGGCTTCCTTGTTTTCCCTGCTGGTGGGCATGACCTCTGTTTCTGTTGTTACTGATCTTGTGCTGTGGGTTTCACAAACAGGAAGAAGCTGGGGAGCAAATTGTATTTGGACAGTAGGAAAAGCAAAAATTCCTACTCCAAGCCTTGTTTATTTTTTTTCCAGCAGTGATGTTGCCTGTACGTCCCTCTCCTGCCTTGCTAACTGAATGGTGTAGTTTTGTGAAGTTATGTGATAGAGTTTAGCTACCTGTTTAGAAAACTCCAGAAGAGATGGAGATGCCTTTGTCCAATTTTTAAATTTTTTTAAATTTTTTTTTCCAAACAGCTTAATATGGCTGCCTAATACAATGATAAACAGAAGCTCTTTAATACAGGAGAGGAGTAGATTGAGTCTTCATATCAGGAAAACATTGAGATACATTATACAGCTGAATATTAATCCGCAATGCTGCACTCTGGGGGAAAAAAAAAAGGGGGAACAACGCTGTAGTGGCAGGGAAAATTGTTCATATTACTTCATTAGCTGTGTTTGATTATAACATCACTCTATCCTGTTTATAACAGAATTTGGGAAACTTATCAATAGCATCAAAAAGCATTGGTTAAGTGATACATTTGTGTGCTGAATCTCGCTGCCATCTCTGAAATGTGCAAGTAAAGAAATAATTGTTTCAGTGTGTGATAGATTTATTTCTGAAAACCATTAGTATTGAGATCTGTGACAATGGTGCACGTATCTTGATTTCTTATTTTTATTTGGAAAAATAAACAATTGGCTTTTTATGACACTTAGAGATGTAGATACTCATCAAAACAAGAACTTAGCATTCACTACTTGCACATTATCTGGCAGCTTCTTTTGGCCAGCTTTCATCTCCTCTTTCCCTCTCTCCTTTTTATTTTTTATAAAGTAATAAAGTAGAAAGTGACAGCAGGATCAGTTTAAAGTAACAAACATATTGGCTTTGATTTTGTATGTGATACTGCAAATGCAACTTCCATTTTACATTACTGTCAACAGAAATCACATTAGTAGAGAAGCAGCAGCCCTTGCTTTGGGATTTCCCCGACTGGTGTTTGGAGATGTTGTGTAAGGGAGGACGCCCTTCTCAAGCAAAGGGTCACTTCACTGCTGGGTTCTCTTTATTTTTAGTAATAACATCCAGTACAATTGAAAGTGGGGTCAAGGTGAGGCTAGGACACTTTCAAGAAGAGGACTAGGGAGAAACAACAAACAGATGTTCTTTGATGATAACTGTTGAAGAGAGAGGATTTGGCTGAGAGATCTGTAGCTTTCACTTGTTGAGAGCCTTTAACTTGAGCCAGTGGTGCTGTTTTTCACCCCCCAGAGTAGTAGTGTACCTGCTGTTGCTATCAAGCCACTTGCCAACAGTGGCATCTGCTCAGTGTAGACATCAAGAATTTGAATGTCAATATCTTTTCCTTGAAATGAATGGGAAAG
This sequence comes from Brachypteracias leptosomus, assembly GCA_013401335.1. NCBI lineage: Eukaryota > Metazoa > Chordata > Aves > Coraciiformes > Brachypteraciidae > Brachypteracias > Brachypteracias leptosomus. The sequence goes on along the minus strand of VYZX01007016.1, from coordinate 62,276 downwards.
TATTTGTCACTCAGCAGCAATCATTCTTCAAATAAAAGGTTAGCCAGACAGAGCCCTTAATCAAAGAGTCGGTCTTTTCTGTCAGCAGTGCCTTTTAAATAGCAATGATGAAGGCTGGCTGTCAGTGCATGACTTGATGAGCTAGGTGATTGATCTGCATAAATCATTTTCTTTTAACATTGTCAGTGAAAAGTAAATTGGTGGGATTTTGGGGGGTATTAGCTATTTTGAAATTAATATGTAATATTTTAGCTGTGTCCTTAGTCTCAGAGTTTCCATTAAAAAGTGAAAATTACATAGGAACTTAGCCTATATTATCCTAATGATGAAGTATTATTGTTATTGCAATTATCATGCAAATTAAATTCAAAAGTTGAACACGTAATAGATTTTATGAGCTGCAAGAGAAATACTGTTAGTAAAGGAATTAGGAGGAAGCTGTATCCTTTAGTTAAATTTGAAGAAGCTTTTTATTTGGAAGGCAAAAATCAGGAGTGTGGTTTATAAGTATAAGCTTGAGATTTTAATTGTGTAATCTGCTTAAAAAACCCCAAACCAATAGACATAATTTCCTCAAGTATTGGAAAATATCATATACTGGAAGTTTTATTGTCATAGTAAAGTGTATTTTCTGTCAGTTTGTCTGCTTTAATATCACTTCTTTTTATCTAGTGATTTTTGTGTTTGTCTTGTTTCCAGATGCGTCTGCGGCATATATTACTAGACATTTATAATATTGCCCAGCACTTGCTGCTTCTGTTGATAGTAGCAGAAGTTCAGCACCTTTCCCTACTATTAATTTGAATTAAAGCTGTGAAGTGAGGATGACTTTCAAAGATGCAAATCACACCTAGCTATTTTTTGTGCTTTAGAAATATCTTCATAAGTACCAGTTTGGATCACTAAGATAAATTTTTGGTTTTGAGGGTAGGAAATGTTGCCTAATCAGGATACAGTTCAAAACATCACTTAATTGCTTTTTTTGCTTCAGATTAGTTTTTATTTTTCGAGTGAGTGTTCTAAAACCTGTGAAGTAGCACCCACATGCACACCTCCCCACCTCCACTCTGTCCCCAAAGGCCCAAACAATCAGCTGGATGACACTCCTGTGTGTGAGGACTTATTCAACAAAATATATATATACACACACAGAGCAAAAGATGTATTTCAGGGAAATCTGCATCTGTGAGGCTCATCAATCAGTTTTCATCTTTTTAATTGTTATTTATAAAAAGCTTTATTTAGATTATCTGAATTGCCACTGCCACCTGCCGCTCACCTCACCCCCCCCTCCACCATAACACAGGACCTGAGCCAGCAGAACTAACACAATCAACACAAAAAAAGAGGTTCTTTCCTTCCCCTCCTGCCCTTGGCTCCCCATTTGTAAACCTAATTTTATTGATTAGGTATCAGGGTTTGAAAATGTATTTTATATGTCTTCATGCACTGCCTATATACCTGATATATCAAATAAATTGTTTAAAAGGATGTTGTTGACCTATTTAAATTGCAACATTTACTTTTCTCAAAGGTGATTCCTAGCTAGCATTCTTGGATAAATAGATACACATCTGGCTAGTTAGGAATAGGTTTTGGATGTGTACAACTGCCTCATTCCTGGCAATGTGTATTCAAGTATCCAAATGTGCAGTAGTAATGAAACAAAGTGTGCATGCATTATAAAGTACATGCACAGGCAGCACTTGAAGTTGTGAATTTATATTAAGCATATTCTTTGAGAATTGCCAAATCATTATTGTGCACCTGGAATTTTTGCAGTTTCTGCATTCATTTTGGGATCTACACTTTTTAGCATATAGAGGCTTTGGTTAACCATGCAGGTGTTACACTCTTGATTTTCAGTCCTGCTTGTGGATAGGTATGGGTGATTATGAGGTTTGCTTGTGTGAACTTGGCTGGAGAAAATCCATTCTGTCTGTGATGTTGCTTCATTTATATGGGTGGGGGGTTTTTGTTTTGTTCTGGGGTTTTTTTGCAAGACTGATTTATTTAAAATACAGGGTAGAGTAACTGTCATTGAGTAGTAAGTAACTGAATACATAGTTCCAGAATTACTTATTTTCCATGTTGTTCTTAATTTAATTGTATTTCTTGTGGGCCTTGTAGCACATGTGGCAAAAGCTTGATCTTATTGGTCCTATCCAAGTGCATAACCTTTTTGTCCTCTTACTGTGTGTGGTGTTGCAACTTTGAAACACCCAGTTTGGCTGCAGATCTTGCTGTTGACTAAACTGCTGATCCAAATGACAGTGGCAATCTTATTATTTTGTGGTTTAGCTTTGTTTACGTGCCCACAATGGACTTTTGATATACCAAACTTTATCTAAAATTTCATCTTCAGCAAACAATGCAATGGTTACTAGTTTGCCGAAGTACTTAAATTCCATAGCTTTTGTTTATACTCTATCAGTTACTGTATTTGTTCCTTTGTCTAATAGCCGTTCTTGTCTTAGTATCCTGCTAAGTTTTGCTCAACATTTTAATCCTGTCACCTCTCTCTTATCAGCTACTTGTTGAACCTTTGATTGTATGTCTTCATCTAGAATCAATGAAGAGAGTTGAATGACAAATTCTGAAATTTAAGGCTTCTTGTTATTAATCCAAGATTTTCCACAGCTTCTTTCTTCCAGTACTGCTCCTGCAAGTCTCTGCCTAATTTGAAAAAGAGTGAAAGACAGTGGTAAATATCCTTTCTTGATTCTGTTATTCTCTTGAACCTTTCTGTTCAGTTTTGATGGTGGAATTTATGCAATGTGCCCTGCCTCTATAACAAGTTTCCTCTTATTCTTTGGGGATATGTTGCTAGTAGCTATTAGATTTCATCATCTGTTTAAAGCAGTGAAGTTGCTGAATAATCTTTCTCTTAGAGGCAAAGAACTTAAAGGAGAAAAGTTTCAAAATTAATGGAGATGGTGGGGGTGATTGGAAGGAGAGTATTGCACAAGAACTTGGCTGCAGTGCAAGAATAAGACAAGTAGCCAGTGTGAACGTAAAGGTAGGAATGCTCATTGAGTTTCATCTGTGTCTATAGTAGAGATTTTAGAGTTACTGTGCTACATACGAGACAAATTCTACCTTCAGATGCTTGTACATTTTCACAGCTTTTTGAGAATTGCATGCAAGGATAGGATAATAGAACTAATTCTCTAAGAGGAGTGATTGTACCCACTCTGCCTGCTTTGTTTTTCATACTCTTAAATGATTCTTTAGGGGGATGGCTCTTCTCGACTGGCCTTCATACTCATTTGTGTTATTTTTTCACTTAGTATGGGTATCTTGTGGTGGTGGTGGTTTTTCTTTCCTTTCCCCTCCCAAGAGGGGACATTGGCTTTTTGGTGGGAGGTTTGATCAGCTCTGACATGTGCAAAAGCTCCACCTGAAGCTGAATAAATATTCTTGTAGCAAATCCATGTATTTTTAGCTCTTATGATGTGTCCTGTAGTTGAAACTTTATGGATTTAAATATATTTGGAATTACGGATAAATATATCTTAAGAGAGGAAGTGAGCTACTTCTTTCTATGAGGGTCTCCCTTCCAGGGTGACTCTGCCCCTTTCAGTTTACCTAGAAAAAGCAGATGTAGCCAGCCCAGTCTGACATGATCCTTGGGGATCCTTGACAAAAACTGATAATTCCATAATTAATTTCGTGGAATGAAGATACTGCACTGTTTGTTTAAGAGTTTGTAATGTTTTTTCTGTAGCAGCCTATAAACCTGTAAATACATAGACTGCTTTTGCTGGATGCATGACATAACAATGTCTGGTAAAGGTCTTCAGTTTTAATAAGAATAACTTTATTTTCTTCATATAAATGTTTATATTTTATAAAAGTATGGAATACATTTTATTTCCTTATAAAGTTACTGTATACTACTTCATCAAGATAATATCAAAATTAACAAAGAAATAACTTTTTGTGAGGATTTCTTTGAAGAAGGATAACTTATTTGTATATTTGCTTTTCATAAAAGCACATAACTAGTTAGCTGGAATACAAATTTGTATTGTACAATTCACATTTGTATTCCATAAAGTACAATTAATAATATTTTACCCTAAATAAACTGATCAGATAGATTTGGTGTGTCATATGCAAAAAAGCAAATTAATAGTAACTACACAAACCTGGTAGTTTGCATTTACAAACTTACTTGTGTCTTAATAGCATTATGTTTTATATATTAGCAAAAAAAATGACTGGTAACTTTACTGATAATAATTTTGTGTAGCACAGCACAATTCTTTCTTGGAATATTTATATTCCCGTTTCTTGCTTGTTTAGAACACGAACGTGTACGTGTGTGTGTAGGTGTCTGTACAGTACGGAAAAATTGGGGCATGATACATACTGTGTGGGGGGTATGAAGTATTTGTGGTACATGTTAAACCAATATTTTTATTGGTTGTGACAGATTAAATATAGTGGGAATTTGCTTACACTATACCTTACCTGAATCTTTTTTAACACGCTGATTGTAGGTGCTGTATTAGGAGGTATTTCTGTGTGTATGCATGTCTACGTTCTCATCCTCATTATTCTTTTTATTAACTGAAAATCATACATTTATGAAAAAAATACAGAACAGTCTTCAGAAAAAGTCAACCTGATCATTATTTTAGTAGTACATGCAATCCTAAGTTTGAATACCTCATTTTTTAGTAGATTGATTATAAGCAATAAACTGTAGCACCTCATCAAAATTCCTTTTCAGCAGTGACTCTCTGATTTTAAGGCAGTTCTTGGCCTAACAATCTGGTCACTTGAATCAGTGGCTTTTTAAGATGAAGTTGAAAGCTAACTGATACGGTTGTTTTCATTCAGCCCAGAAAAGGTTGAGTTAAGTGTTTGCTGGAAGCTGGCAAAGTCCTCTTAAAAGATCACTTCCTACCAAAAAACCTAAAGGGTTGCACAGATGTGTAGTTAAGTATTCATTATGAGCATGCAAATAATGCTGTCCCAAAGGAACATTCTTTGAGTTTTGAAACTGCTGTTGCTTTATTTGATAACTGTCATGAAACATGCCTTTGCATTGATAAAGTGTCTTTTAGCAGATCTCTCACAGAGAAGCAGAGGAGACTGGAGGAACAGCCATTTCCCCCATTTTGTGTAGACATGATAGAAGTTTTCAGAAAAAATTATGAGCATCTGAGAAATTAAATAAAACTAAAGAACATTTACTTTGAGTTGAGGATGGTTAAAAGGCTGAGTTACCTACTTAGATATACCTTGTCTTTAATTTTGAGTTCTACTGATGTAAAAAGGTATGAGAAACAGAAAATAACAGTAATAATAAGTGCTATGGTTTCACAGGCTTGTTTTACTAAGACTTGGTACTGGACTCTAGTTAATCTCGGTGATGGGGGAATTTTCTCTATGAGGGCTATTTGAAGGAAAAAGTGTTACAGATCACAAGCTACAAAGTTGGGTTTATTTGATTCAATTTTATTTTTGGAGGGCAGGAAGGGAAAGGCTGCATTGTCTTCTGAGCCATAGGCCTACCACTAAAAAATGCTGAATTTTCTCCAATTAAAGTAGAATAGAATTATAGAATTGTTCTGCTTGGAAATGACCTTCAAGTCCAACCGTTAACATAGCATTGCCAGGTCACTGCTAAACCATGTCCCTAAGCACCACATCTATACAACTTTTAAATGCCTCCAGGGATGGTGATTCCACCACTACCGTGGGCAGTCTGTTCCAGTGCTTTACAACTCTTTCTGTAAAAATGTTTTTCCTAATATCCAACCTAAACCTCCCCTGGCACAACTTGAGGCTATTTCCTCTTGTCCTATTGCTTGTTGCTTTGGGAAACAGACTGACCACCACCTCGCTACAACCTCCTTTCAGGTAGTTGTAGAGAGCAATAAAGTCTCCCCTAAGCCTCCTTTTGTCCAGACTGAACAAACCCAGTTCCTTCAGCTGCTCGTTATAAGACTTGTACTCTATACCCTTTACCAGCTTTGTTGCCATTCTCTGGACATGTTCCAGCACCTCAATCTCCTTCTTGTAGTGAGGGGCCTAAAACTGAACACAGTATTTGAGATGCACCCTCACTGGGGCTGAGTACAGGGGAATGATCACTTCTAGTCCTCTTGGCCACAGCGTTTCAGATACAGGCCAGGATGCTGTTGGCAGTCTTGGCCACCTGGGTACTTTGCTTGCTCATATTCAGCCTCTTATCAACCAACACACCCAGGTCCTTTTCTGCCAAGCAGCTCTCCGGCCACTCTTCTCCAAGACTGTAGCATTGCATGGGGTTATTGTGGCCCAAGTGCAGGAAATGGCACTTGGCCTTGTTGAACCTCATACCACTGGCCTCAAACCATCAATCCAGCTTGTCCAGATCTCTCTGTAGAGCCTTCCCACCCTCACAGAGGCCAACCCACCTGCCTAACTTGGTGTTGTCTGCAAGCTTACTGAGAGTGCCTTCAACCCCCTTGTTCAGATAATTGATAAAGACATTAAAGAGAGTAGGCCACAAAATTGAGCTCTGGGGGGCACCACTTGTAACCACCCACCAACTAGATATAACTCCATTCGCCACAATACTTTGGGCCTATCCATCCAGACTTTTTTATCCAGTGAAACATAGGTCTGTCCAAGCCATGAGCAGCCAGTTGCTCCAGGAGAATGCTATGGGAAACAGTGTCAAAAGCTTTACTAAAGCCTAGGCAGACAACATCTACAGCTTCTCCCTCATCCATTGATTGGATCACCTTGTCATAGAAGGAGGTCAGGTTAGTCAAGCAGAGCCTTTCATAAACTCATGCTGACTGGTTCTCATTGCCTGGTTGTCCTGTATGCTGTGTGATGGCACTCAAGACGATCTGCTCCATGACCTTCCGTGGTACTGAGGTCAGACTGACAGACTTGTAGTTCTGTGGATTCTCCTTCTGGCCCTTCTTACAGATGGGCATAATGCTATAAGTAATGCTGTTGCTTAACAACAAAAGGCTTTGTAAAACCTGGCTCTCTTCAGTAATTGAGTTTATAATACAGTTCTGCAAAAAGTTATAGTAGAGAGTAAAGTGAGATGTGAGAATGAGAATAAAAGGTTGAGGAAGGAGGAGAAGGGAGTTCATAAGTAGGTTTACCAACAAAAATATTGCATCCTTTTAATTGTGATCGCTTCCTTTTAATTCTGGTAGCTTTTAGCGCTTTGCTGATGATCTAGTTTGTGCAGCAGGTGCTCTTTCAAATCCTTTGATCTACACCCTTGCTCATTTTCTAGTGTATTAAGCTTTTCCACAACCTTGGCAATTAAATGTGTTTTGATAAAAATGTTTATGTTGATAATTGTAAAAGTACTACTTGGAGAGAAAAAAAAAGAAATCTGTGGTTTTAAAATCCGTGAAAATGGATTACATGGCATACACTGTTCTGGAAAAGTGTTTAAAAAACACAGATGGCTCTCTGTACATGATGTGGTTGTGATTCTTTTTTTTAAAATTTGCTTGCTTTGGGTTTGAATTTTCTCTCCCTTCTTGGAACACTTCTCACCCAAGCCTTTAAACAAGATTATTCACACTGTTAAGAGTATCTAGGATTGCCAACTAGTTTATCCTTCTAGTCTGTCAGTGCTTTAAAAGGGCACTGTGAAAATGTGAAAAAAAAAAAGTCCTTATCTGCATTTCTGTAAGGTGTGTAGCTGTGTGTTGCAAAAATGACTTTTAAGTTTTGGTGAAGGTTTGTGAATGTGTATGGGGGGAAAGTTTATAAATGATCCACATTAAGCAGAAATCTTGTTCTTTTATACTTAGTAATAGATATTTCCCTAAGATTACATTCTGTTTGAAGCATCAATGCTGAGTTGCCCTTTTCTGATTCCTGTGGTAGTTGTTTTCGGTGGTCTAATGTTATAAGGAAGGCTTGTTAGCTTGCTAGTATGAAGTAATATTGTCTTTTATCATTAAAAGATTCAAAGAGTTTATGCTTAAAGTTGTGTTTTCAACAGATAAGGAGTGGTCATATTCTGTCTATGACAGGATCTCTTGAATGCTGGTCGTGTAAAAGAGCAATTCTAACTTTTTTTTTTTCCTAGCTGTGAAGTGCTGTTGATACCATTGGTGGCATTCTCTCCCCTGCTAGCACCTCCAGGATGAAACAGTTCATCTGACATTGAACTCTGAGTTTCTCACATATCAATTTGTTGAGAGGAAAAATAAAAAAAAAAGGTTAATCTTTTATTCAGTGTTAGAACTTCCAAATAAAGAAAGGCAGAAGAAAACCTACTTTATGTTAGCTCTGTCAACAAGAATTAAGATTTATATTACTTGTGGCTTCATGTTTTGTATACTTGTGGTTAAGGTACTGAAATAAACACACTGATAATTAAAGAGTGCTTTTTGGAAAGTGATTGTAAAGCAACTTCTTATTCAACAGATCCACTCTCTCTTTGTGTCATGAATGTGCCCTTCTTATAGCTTTAGTGGGGAGATGATGTGGCTGCTTCCAACTCCTTTTAAGTTATGTGGAGGTCAGAAATGTACAAGAGCATGAGCTGGAGTCTAAGCTAAATTATGAGTGGTTTTAAACTTCATCTGGTGTGGAAACAGAAAAGAATTGAGCTTGACTTTTTCAGATCTCATGATCACTTTGTATGGCTGTCACCAAATAAACCAATCTGGTAATTAGTGAAAGTCGAGAAGCATGGAATGTCATGGAACCACCTAGCAGTTGCTTCTCAAAGGACATTTATACTTTCATAGCAAGATTTCCTGGAGTAAACAATGCATTGATGTCCAAAGAGAATATAAAATCTTTGCTTTGCAGCTACTAAGCAGCTACCTTTTAAAAGACAATTTCCTTTAGGATCCAAAGGAAAGCAGAATAATTTGTGGCAATTTGGAAACTCTTTGCTGGGTTGCTTTTGTTCCAGTTCCCCTCCCCTGTCCTGTCATCACTGTAGTTCTTTCTTGTTTACAGTTTCCTTTCTAATCATTTCAAGTAACCATGGTACAGAGGCTATGATTACTTCACAGCTGCAGTTGTAAACCAGGCTTTGTAAGAGATGTGCCAGACTTTGTGTTACTTGCCATTGGAATCCTTTGTGTCTCTATGCCAATTAAAATACTTAGTTGAAAGAGTTCAGAGTAAATGGAAATGGTTCCCTATCACCACTCCTCCTGTATTCAGAACTGTACTTAACTCTGACTCTACATTGCCTCTTTTTGCTTAAAAAGATAATGAAAGTGGTATTCCAGGATCAGTTTAATTCTGGTACAATTTTTGATAAGAATATGTCAACAAAAAGTTATGCATCAAAAACATCAGCTTCATGTCTTTCCTTGGTCTTCAGCTGGAAATGATATACATTAAAAAAACCCCAAAACCCAACAAAACAGAAGAAATCAAAACTATGGCTTTAAAAACTGTTATGAGGGGAGGGGGCATGCTGTACATATAATCATGTTCTTGCATGCATACGTACTTGATATAGACAGGCAGTCATATTTTCTTCCACATAGATCAATCATTGTCTTTCAATTCCTGTCTTGTCTGGCATCTGCTGACCCATGCTTTAATTCTGTCAGGTCAGAGATATACGGGCCTTTGTAGTGTGCTTGTACTTCATGTCATGTCCCAGTGTTGTTGTACATCTTGTTTCAGAGATATTTTGCTGTAATGTTCTGTGACCTTTTCTATTGAGTGAGGCAGTTGGAGAGCCACTCAGTGAGAGAAAATTGAGCTGTTTTATTCTTCCCTAAGGAGCCTCATGTTTCCTTTCCACCATTCATTTGAAAGCTATCATTTTCTTGATTTTATAGCTGAAAACCACCATTGATTCACTGGATGCTAGATGCTAAGAGTCCTCCTATTGACATGCCTATTGACAGTTTTCAGTATATTCTGTGTCTAATTATCACTCTTGGCTAAATGATACACCTTGTGGACTTGAGGGATGGAGTCAATAGCTCTCACTGTATTGTTCTAGCAGCCCCTATTGAGGCTGGTGTCAAAGCACTGTGATTTATGCAATCAGAAAGAAAATTTCTGTTGGTGTGCTGCATAATTAACCAAAGTACAGAGTGGCTGGTGACAAAACCAGGTCTGCCAAAGTCATCAGCAAATGAGAAAAGATCTCTACAGTAAATGCCTGAGACATTGAAGAATCTCTTTTGGCATTTTGTGTTTTTCAATTTTCAAGTGTTCGATTTTTCTTCCTGATACATTGGAGAGGTTTTTTTCTCCTTTCCATCTCTTCTATTAGATAGTATTAAAACCTAAGCATATTAATTTATGTCTATGTTAGTAAAGTTATGCTGCTAATGCTATTATAGATGGGAGTATTGATACAGTTTACATGACCACTTTTAAATACAGAATTTAATTATGTAGCTTGCTCATTGAGACAAGGAAGAAAAGTGACTGCTCTTGGATTTTGGAAAGTGAAACTGTTAATGTTTTGTCTGCATCTAGTTGCTGGTCATTAAAGTTCATAAATGGTATTTTAATTTAATATGATATAATGTGTTGATTTGCTCTGAAGTGCTATATCTTTAGAGAGACAATATGAAGCAACTGTATATGGAAAGGTGCTCCTCTTGCATATGTGCAGGCTTGCATATAATCTAGATATATTTATATTCAAGTATGTGGACTCAAATCTCTTGACTGAATGAATACACTGAGATCTTAAGAACAGAGATTTTAATTTTTTTTTTTCCCCAGAAATAGGGCCAAATAATATGGCTCAACATTATGCCATGCCTAAATATATGTAGTTGTTGTGGGGTGTTTGGTTTGGTTGGTTTGTTAAAAGTATTTTGGCAGATGGAAGAATTTTGTGAAGCATCCATTACAAAGCTTTATTTACATGATATTTTATTTACTGATGGTTAATGGAAATGGCTTGAAGCAGAAAGAGTCCTTATGCATCAACAGACAGATTGACAACTCCAGAAAAAAAGTGTTGATTGTAATTTTTATTTTTTTTTTTATTTTTTTTTTCCCCCTTTAGTAAGCGATTTCTTGTGTACTTATGGGACCTTGAAGCATCTCATTCAAAGCTTCCCCAGTGAATATGAAAAATAGCATGCTGGGCATTTCTTCCCTTGTCACTGTTGTGTATTCCATTAGTATTCACTGTGGAAGAAGGAATTTGAAGGGTAGTATGTGACTGGACCAAAAAATCAGAAGACATCTCTGGAGCTACCCGGAGATGAGTTCCAATGCTGGCTTTTCACTCCTTCACAGTAGTACAATTACTCACTATAACCAAGGAACAGGTGAATAAGTTGGTTGGGGAGGTAAGGCTTAAAATAGCATTGGTTTAAGGTATGTTGTTCAGTCCCCTCAAATATTACTTTTGTTATAGTAGAAGACTTGAGGGAAATATGCCAGCAGAATGCTCTGAGAATGCTCTGTCTAAAGTTATTAAGAACACGAAGGACATCCAATTAAAAACTCTGAAGAGCAGTATGGACAAAAGACCTAAGGGCTGCTGCTTTTATTTTCTCCCTTCCCCTAGCCCCGGCCCGCTTGAGCATTTGAATCCATGCTAAATTGCATAGTGCCAAGCAAGTTGCTGCTTGATTCTATATGCTGTCAATGTATTTTTAACCCGATTGAAGCAGGTATTTACACCAAAAACGCCTTATGCTGCTACAACTATCATTTTTGTTAACACATACAGATATATTCTGCAGTAGACCCATATCACTGTTGACTTCTGTGCAATATTTATTCTTTCTAAGCAGATCTGAGTACTGATAAGTTGAAACAGAGATTTGATTCTACAGTTACTATCCACTGACTTTTTACTTTCTTACCCGTTGACATTTCGCTCACCGACTGTTAGTATCACAAAGTAAATATTAACTATATTTAGTTCTCTTTAAAATAGAATGCCCAGATATACCAATACAAAATTATAGCTGCATTCTACTTCTCACTGTATGTATTAAGACCATGCAGAAGTAATATTGTTTCTATAGTTCTCATTTGTCATGTAATCTCTGTAGGTCTCCTCTTTTTTTTTTTTTCTAATATTTTTTAATCCAATTCACAACTTCAAGCTGAAGAATCCTGCAGCTGTCGTTATTACACAAACAAGCTTGTGGAAAAACAGTGCAAGGCTGAACTAGCAGCAAGCATATGGAGTGTTCGTTTTGGAGTGGTACATGGGAAAGAATGCAAGGCTGCATTTTCCCTCTGGGATTGTCAAGAAAGGTAGAACCCTCTGAGAGAGAATCCAAAAGCACAGCAGATCAAAGTGTGTTTGTGACTGGAATGCCCTAGGGTTAGTGCAGTGTGAGGTGTAGCTTGGCAAATCACCATGCTTACAAACAAAAGAGTGTACTATATTCAAATCTTCCTCCAAGCGTTTCAGCATTTCAAAATGACAAATTATTGTTTTTGTTACTTTTGCATTTGGAATTGTTTATGCATTTCAAATGATCTGTAAAGTGAATTGTGTGCACTCAACAAACTTCTTCTTTAAAGTAGGCGGGTTGGAAAAAGCGATGCAGTCACATTAAATGCCAACTATTCTGCTCTTCATTCGGTTAGACAAACAGTAGCCTAAAAAATGGCAGTGGATTAAATTGATATAATGACAAGAATTCATATGGTATACTGTAGACAGGAAGAGGAATAGTGCAGTGTCTTTGAACTAATGTAATGCACTTTGGTCTGCTATACATGAAAAATCTAATATATCTGTATTTGTGATGATTTCAAACAGGCTCACAATATGGTAAATACAGTTTTCACAACCTGCTGTTTAATTTTAAAGACTGATCTATTTCATCTAGGCAACATTTCATAAAAATAAGTATAAAAACATGTTAGTTTGTTTGAATTAGACCTCTACTGAAGATTTCACAACAATGTCTCATTGCTAATATGTGTATTGAACAGAAAGATTAATGGAATATATGATGACTTGAGGGTTTTAAATGATCTATTTGATGAAGGTATGTTTTTCTACGGTGAGGGAAAGCCCATTTTTTCTATGTTTAAAATATGTTCATATTTTTAAACTATGGGAATTTCAAGGTTTTGTTTTTGGCAAAAAGGAATCGTATTGGAAGATAAAGACAAAATTCCTCAATGTATTAAAACCAGAAACTTAGTAGTCCAAGTGTGATGATGAACTTACAGGATTTTGTTAATTCTTTTTTTCAGAATCAATTAACCTGGGTTTTTCAGAGAGATCTTTCCCTCTTGAAACTTCCCAAAATTTTTATTTTTAGGATTGGATTGTAATACCTTCATATTTGCTAGTACCTAATTTCAGAAGTGGTTTACTTGAAATCAATGGATACTAAATGGAAGGTAAGATATCATTACGTGAGGTTATTAACTAACTCAGCCTCACCCCAGTGTGTCCATGTCTCTCTCAGAACTGAACCCAGCACTCCAGGTGTGACCTCACCACTGCTGAGCACAGGGGAAGGATCACCTCACTTGACTTGCTGGCAAGACTCCTAATGCAGCCCAGGATTCTATGGGCCTCTGTTGCAAGGGCATATTGCTGGCTTATGTTCAACTTGGTGTCCACCAGGATACCTGGGTCCTTCTCTGCAGGGCTGCTTTCTAGTAGGTCTGCTGTTCAGCATAAATAGCAAGATTTTGCAGTCATAACATCTGTTTGTGAGGAAGATCTTTTGTGATTTTGGTAGTGTAGGTTGGCTTAGTCCAACTGCTTAAAACTAAGGAGTAATTGTTTCTCTTCTGACATTCACATCACTTTTAACTTAATGCTTATATACTAAAGTCATCATTTGTCAGTGACGAACCCAGATCAAGGTGTCAGATCCTATCTCCTGTGCTTATTGCAGCTATGTTTTTTATGATCTGTACTCTAAAAAAATCTTCTGTCTCTCAGTACATACATATATGTCTTTTTGTAACCCAGATTGTTTTACTGATGCAGTTTTAGATCATGATTTCACAAAAAACTTGTATTGACTAACCTGTGGCAAGGCACTGAGCAACTGAGGAGCGGGAAAGTGAGAAATGGTATCATAAAAGCTAATCCTGAGTCCATCCTTTCATCATTTTTCCACATCATTTAAGTTATGCAATGGCACATTGGTCATTCAGTTTAATCATTCCATGCATAGTAATAGGAAGGGATTGCTGCCGCTTGTCATAGAGATGCTGGAGACTCTTAGAGAGCTGTTATTTTAAACTGTGATGTGAACGACCTCTGAAACTACATTGCGTTGCAGGAGTTTATATTTAAGACTAGACAATTTTCTTATTAGATTTACTCAGTCCCTCTGAAAGCCTTCTATTATTCACAACAGTGAAAATGTGTACCTTTTTTATGTAAATTTGTGATGATAGGTCACATTTGTGTATATCTGGAAAGGAAGAATAATTCTTGCCCCATTTGGCACCTACTTTGGGATACAAGGTGACAAGGAATGAAGGGATTAAGCACACACAGTCCCAAACTTTAGTCTGTGTGTTGCTGAGAGTTACTGCTTTGGCAAAAGTGAGAGAAAGAAATTTGATGTTGGTGGTGGCAATTGCAGCATCCTGAAATGACTGCAAATGTTTGATTTCCTCTGCAGTATCTAAGGTAAGTAAAGTCAGAATCACAGCATTCATATTGTTGCATGGTTTCATAGTTGTTAATATTATTAAAACTGGGATATCTGCCCCCATAAGTGATTTCACTGCAACCTTGTTAAGGACTGTATGCTACTGAGTGGGGAGGACCAGTGTGTTGGCCAGGGTTTTATAAACTTTCTTCGTATAATGCCTAGCCTAGCAGCAGTAACTCAGTAGTGGGTTTGGCTTGTCATCAGGGCAAACATCCTGGCACGTTTAGGTGTACAGAGTACCACCTCTTACGTGGAGTCTTGAATATAGCAACCCACTAGCCAGTCTTCTGCTCCATTTGAGACGATTCAACATACTTACGAGAGACCCTGTTGTGTCAGCAATCTGCTGTTTTGTTATGAGCAAAACTGTTAGCTACTTTAGCTTTAGGTCTTTCTTCTAATATTTTCCTTGATTAAAGTGAGCATGATTCTTATACTGCTGATTCTCACACTACAGGCTGCAGACAACTTGTCGTCCATATGCATCTGGCAACTTGCACAATCCTGGCTCTATCACTTTGCTGCCTACTGCTTCTACAGATGTCTAGTGCTTTCACTGCAAAAAGGAGTCTAGATGTCTGTCATAACAGTTGGGAATGAGGAGGAGCTGCCAACCTGCTTGCCTTTACTATTAGGCACTGATGTTGTGCTAAGCAGAAGTAGAAGCCACCAACAAGAACACCTAATAATGGCTGAATAATTCCACAGATTAACTTATCTTTTTGATTAGTATTGTAGGCACTGGTGGGAGGTAACCTTATTTACCTTATTTAACATTGGCTTTGGCCTCACTTTTTGTGGGATTTGTACTAGGTGATCTCCAGAGGTCCCTTACAACCTTGATTATTCTGTGACTTGTGATAGGGAAATGTGTCCAAAATACTGTTTATATGACAGAGCTATCTATTGTGGAAGAGGTTTGTAACATACTAGTATTTTTTTGAAGAGAGGAGCTAATAAACAGCAGCTCTTTATTACCAACAAATTAATAGCTAATTGCTAATTACTGATAACGCTTTCTTCTACCTAAAAAATCCTAGTGCTTAAGGGATATGTATTTAATGAAATAAATCATAGTCTGTCTCTTTGGGACTAGATTTTTATTTTTTTTTTAATATTTTAAATTTAAAAGGAAATGTTTGCACAGGTTCATGCTAAGGTTCTGGCAGGTAGTGTGGCAAAGTAGCAATAGTAATTTTTTTGGGTTTTTTTCACTATTTCTATTTTCCCAGCTTTTGGAGATGAACATATTCAGAAAGCCACTGCCCTGAAAAGAAAAAAGTTGTATTTTGACTGAAGAGAAATTACCAACCAAGAATACATAGCGTTTTGACAGAACCAGATCAAAATGCTTTGAATTTTGGAAATTATTTTTCTCCTGCTATTGAGTACTCTGATAAAAGAGGAGCAGTTGTCACTTTGAAAGCCGTGTTCTGTACATAGTGAGGATTTCCAATTAACACATTTTAAGACTTGTATGAGATGATGCTCGAAAATGGGACATTACAAAATGAAATTGTCATGGCACTTTCAAATAGAATTCTGAGAAAAGTCTTTGTATGGCAGTGCATTTTATGTGCTTGTCTTAAAGCAGTGATTATTGGTTTCCCGTTCTAATTACAGCAAATCTTTCATGATAATCTAAGCATTGGCATGTAAAGAGTATTGCAGATCATATAACGAGCTTATTGGTGCTGTATGACATGTATGTGACAAAACTCATTTGAAATATAAACATTATGGAATAGAAGTCAGAAGATAAATATTCAATACTTGCTCTTCTGAATGGTAATTGCACCAGCTAGGCATATGTCTGAGGGTAAAGAGTCACAGTCCTACCAAAGTGGTGGCAGATGGACAAAGGCAAAAGTTAAGAGTGTGCCAAAGAATAAATTAGTTACACAATGACAAATCTGTAGCGGGTTGTAAGCTGACTGGCTACAGGTCATGAACAAGCTTAGCATAGACAGCTCCTGCAAATAGATCTGGACCCAACTCGTTTAATGCCTGAAGAAGTAACTATGGAGATCCTGATAGGGAAATGCTGTGCTTTAGCCTCTAGGTAATATTAGAAAGGATCACAAAGGACCTAATTACGTAGCCCATACCCACATTGCTATGTACTTGTTGTCTCCGTTTAGGGCTCAGGGCAACCCCCACGGAGCAGAATTAGTTTCACCCCTCTTCCCCCTCCTCTCTTCCCTCCCAGGGGAGGAAGAAAGGCCTCACACAAAGTTGGAAAATTAAGATCACAACTTTTAACAGGGAGTAACAAAAGGGATATCAGAGGAAGGGAAATATACAGAGGTAACAAGGGAAGGTATATATACAAATATATACAACACCGATCCTCCGATGCCACTGGATTTCTCCTGAGCCACGTGGAGTTGTAGCAGCCACAGAGACGTCCAGAGCCAGCAGCAATCCCAGCGAGGAGGGGGCGAGGGGAACTTCCTGTGTCCTTTTATAGAGTGTGGCAGGAAGGGGAGTGGAATAGCCGCTCCACCTGTCCCTCCCCTTCCCTAGACCTTAAACCACAACATTGTTAAAGCAGATCTCCTGGGCTTCAGTGGGATTATTTCTGTAAGTAGTCTAACAAATAGTGATTTCAGTGATTCATTAAAGTGTCTAGGTATAAAACTGTTTTCTATTATAAACTGTATTTCTTAACTGAAGATAGTTAAAAGTGTTACCTTTCGTTCTAAAAGCAGTATGGATGGTAAGTGTAAATGAGATTTTAGAAGTAGTTGTCACTCCTTTGCACACTAAGATCATTTATCATAAAAAGAAATATCATTTACAATATTTACACCAAAGGTTAAAGACATAAACTACTTTATTATACAATGACATTTTAACAACAGGTTGCATCCTGAAGGGAGCAGGTTTTTACCTTTAGCTTTATGTATTAGTCTCTGACAAGTCACCTTTGAGCAGATAGTATTAAATGGTTACTGTATACAATGCTAGTTTTTACTTCCAGATTAAATCTCAAGAAAGCAATCTAAATTTATGAGTGCATCTTACAAATTACATTCTACAGTGGGAGAAGTAACAAATACTTTTCAGCTGAAACATACTTTTCCAATATGTGATTACTTAGCAAAAACAACTAAGTAATGTAAACAGAACTTGGACTGCAAGTCTGACATAAAACCCTATGGCATTGTCAAGTTAAGAATTACTTTTCTTTGTTTTTCTGTTTGGTTTCTTTAATAGCAGAAATACATAATGGAACAGTTTCTTTTAAGAGATTATTGGCTTCATACTATACCTTTCATGTGTTTTTGAGAGCTGCTTTTGGCTGGGCAGGACAGTGGCTATATAACCTATCAATTCTGTTTGTAATATAATGGCTTATGCTGCCTGGTTTGTGTTGAAGTATGGGGAGCTCTTCTGCAAGTTCTGCTAGGATGCCTAGCTGCAGCTGAACAGACTCCACTGAGGAGCAGCTGGTGGGTATAATCTTTGCTCCAGAAAAGGCATCTTAGCGTGCTAGTTGTGTCAAGATTCATTCTGAGCAGTAGTGACTTGCTGAAAAAATTTGTAACGCGAATAAGATATAGTCTATCAAGCTGAAGATCGTGAGATAAAATCAGAGCAGAGTGGAATTGTTACAGAAATTGCGGTTTAGTCATTCAAAACAAGCTAGTCTTACATTTGTGTGGAACAGTGTTCTCCCTTTTATATGTACCTTATCTGGCTGAGGTTGAGAGGATTCTGTCCTGACTCTTACAGATGTTGTGAATACTTGAACTTTTAAGACTTAGTTTGTCTTGACCACTATTAGAAGATTAAGAGAAATGAATCTGTTTGTGTTTTGAAAACATTCTTTGGCAAGTTATATGCCTAAACCCACAGGAGTTTAAAGGAGTAACCCAGCCCTGCCTTGTTTATTTGGGATGTTTTCTTTTTATCTTCTCTGATGTTGGCTGTTCTCTTTTGAATCTGAATACGAAGAAGAGCTTCTGTCTTTAGTAGTCTTTGACTTTGATCCTGCTGCTGTTTCCTGTGAAAGAAGGAAGGAGCCTCAACTCATGGGTGTGGTTGTAGAATCAAGGCTATCAGTTAGGATTCCAGATCTTCACATTAGAAATTTGCTCACTTTTTCTCCCACTGTTT
The DNA here is from genome assembly GCA_013401335.1 of Brachypteracias leptosomus. NCBI lineage: Eukaryota > Metazoa > Chordata > Aves > Coraciiformes > Brachypteraciidae > Brachypteracias > Brachypteracias leptosomus. The sequence continues at coordinate 43,569 of VYZX01007016.1, read as the reverse complement.
GTGTGCTTTGCTCTTAGCAGTTTGAGGTCCTGATGTTGGCTGCAAAGGCTTAATATTGTAATGTTGCACAAATCATACCCAGAAGTTAAAAAGCAAATACAAAGAAATACTAATGGGCTTTTCCAGAATTAAAGATAGATGACTGGAAATACTCTGGTCACTGAAGTACATGTCATCTGTCCAGCTATTGTTGGATTTTCTCATATTGGAAGAAGCTAGAAGAGTGTGGGGAAGTGGGGAAGTTTTTTCAGCTGTAATGCTGATAATTTGCAATTTAGAGTTCACAACTAGCAGAAAATATCTTACTAGTGTCTTTCTTCTGCTCTAACTACTGGAAAAGGTTACAAATGAGGGGTTCTTGTGTTCTTGTGTTTATGCTACAAAAGAAAATACTGAAAGAGGAAATGTAATGTAATTTTTGACAGGTTTTAAAAAAACCCAAAACACCAAGGCATTACTCTGGGGATGAGTTGTCTGTTGTGTGTGTATATGCTTAGAGCTGTGGTGGTTTCACAGTAGGCCAAGCTTGTTATACAGGCAGCTCTATGCATATTTCTGTCCACACCTGACAGTTTACTCATTTTTTAAACCTGTTGAACCATCTTTCTTCATGCTAGGAGATCTTCTGCCTTTAATCTTTCTCCTTCTTTTTTTCTCCCTTAGCACACTAGGAGTTTTCTGGACCTTTGTTTCCCCTTATACCAAGAGTTGAGTTGTTTATGCCTCATCTTCTTCTTCTCATGCTAGTATTCTCACTTTTTTCTTTTTTTTTTAATCTTGCTGGAAGTCGCAAAAGCAATCTCACCCTTCCCCAGTCTTTTCTTTTGATTTCTACCCTGCCACCATTTTCTGTTTTGTTTCTGTGTCCTTTTGTATCTATTTTAGTCCAAGGAGCCCCAAAGAGTTTCTCAAGTGTTGGGGCTGACTGAATGAGAACCAAGAGCAAGTAAGTGTTGTCACAGCCAGAGCACGACCTTGAGAAGGAACTGTATATTTTTGACATTCATTAGCAATAATATTTTCTGTGTAAGGCTGCTTTTCTCTGGGAATCCAAAGTGCTTTGCTGATACAGCTGTATAACACCTCTTTGAAGCAGCTGATAACGTGTCCTCTTGACTTCATGGTTTTGTATTTTAATTTTCTTAACTCATTATGACATATGAGATTGAAGGCTACATATGATGGTGGGAGCAAATTAGATGAGTTAATCTTCCTCCTCTGAGAATTTTAACTAGAATAAATAGTTGGATTGATTTGAAATTAATTACCAAGAGACATTTAATCAGAATCGGAGTCTGTTACAGACTGAGATGGGAATTCTTTCACACTTAAAACATGTTTACTCTAGTGCTCTGCTACACAATTTTTTTCTAGAAAATAGTAAAATGCAATTTTATGGATGTAGCTGTCAAGGTTTAGGTGTTGTACCCTAGAAATGATCATAGAGTAAAGCTGTGCAGTATAACTCTTTACACAGTGCAGCAGTAGCACTAAAAATTGTAAATTCTTGCTAATATATGATGCCATCCTTAATTTATTGCAGTAATGTAAATTATTTGCTATCTGCACTGGATTAATAAAAAAATATTTGAAAGTATAAAATTATACCAAAAGAAATTACTTTTTGGTACTCAAGTTGTTTTCTCAAATATATCCTAACTTTCTTTATCACTTCAAACTAATCAAATGGTCTCTTTATAAGAGACAGACCAACAATGGCAAAATGTCTCTGCTAAACTTCATTCTTTGAGTGTAATTTTCTTACTGACAGATAATTGCATTACTGGCTGAAGTTCTGAGCACCAGACATCTTGCCCAGTTAAGTCAATGACAGGTGTGTAGTCTGCCTGATTTTGTCATGTTACACAGTGCTGACATGTCCTATTTAAAAGATGTGATCTCAGGTGTGTCTACAGTAGAGGCTGGTTCTAGCATACGCAATATTTATTCTTTATATGTCAACCTTTTATTAGCCAGTGTGAAATATTTATATGTGTCAATCTAGATCTATGTGGTGTTTTTTTTTTAAATAGGCTTGTGCAGTAAAACTGTATGTAAACAAAGTTTTTCTGAATGCTACTAGCAAGCACAACGTTATCTAAGAACTTCTTTGTTTTAAAGACATCACAGTGTAGTAAGTATTTCAACTGTTTAGATTGTCCTATTTCTTTTGAGTCCCTACTGCTGGAAAGAGTAGTATATTTTTTATGAGAGGTGTATTGCTGGGCCTTCTCAAATTACTCATAGAGTGCTACATAATTTGAAAGTGTTGTAAGATTTGGATCTAAATAAACTTTTCTAAGATTAACTTGAGTTAATCACATCGGAAATTTTGTTTGTTTCCAAAGAATACAAGAATTTACTAAGTTTCTTATCCAAGAATGTGGCATGGCAATTGATTAAAATATTTATGTCACTTTAATATTTATTGTTAGAAAAATGTTTATATGAGCAGGTAATGATTCAAGCTGACATTATTCTGCATCTTTTTCATCTTCTTTTGTCAAGTGCTGGAAGCTGTTATGGCAGTCCTGCCAAATATTGTGCTTAGGCAAGGCAAGTCTGGAGTTATGAAAAAATAACACCCAAGTTTAGAGTCTCATAGTGGCCTGAACCTGGCACTTGAACCAGAGGGCTCGTGTGTGGTGTGATCAAATAAATGACCTGCTCAGGCAGGTGGTTGAACTGAGAGAGGAGGTGGAAAGATTGAGAAGGATCAGGGAGTGTGAAAGCAAGATAGATTGGTGGAGCCACACTCTGAGGCAAAGGTGGCAGGAAGAGGCTCTACAAGAAGTGGAGGACCCCCTCCCTTCCTGTCACCAGGCAGAAGGAGGGCACATAAGGGACAAGGGGGAATGGAGAGAGGTCCTTCCTCAGAGAGGCAAGCAAAAACCTTCTCGGCCCCCCTCACCTTCCCAGTTGCCATTGTACAATGGGTATGGGGCTTTGGGACTTGACGGCCAGGCGAATGAAGATGGAAACAAGGATCCATCTGGTGAGTCACTCACAGCTTGTCATTCACCCCCATATCTTATGACTTCTTCAATTAAGAAGAAAAGGAGGGTAATTGTAGTGGGTGACTCTCTTCTGAGGGGAACAGAGGGGCCCATTTGTCAACTAGACCCATCCCACAGGGAGGTCTGCTGCCTCCCTGGGGCTTGGATTAGAGATGTTAAAAGGAAGGTCACTGCTCTGGTGCAGCCCTATGATTATTACCCTTTGTTAGTTATCCAGGCAGGTAATGATGAGGTTGTAGAGAGTAGTCTAAAGGTAGTCAAAAAGGACTTCGAGGCACTGGGGTGACTAGTTGAAGGCTCGGGTGCTCAGGTGGTGTTTTCATCAGTCCCTCAAGTGGTAGGGAAAAACACTGAAAGAGGGTGGAAAACACACCTGACTAACACATGGCTCAGAGACTGGTGCCACTGTTGGAATTTTGGGATCATGGGGAAGTTTATATGGCACCTGGTCTGCTGGCGACAGGTGAGACAGGTGGGATGCACCTGTCCCAGAGAGGGAGAAGGATTTTGGGGCAGGAGTTAGCAGAGCTCATTGACAGGGCTTTAAACTAGATTTGAAGGGGGATGTAGCTGGGTTTGCACCAGTGGGGCAGTGCTCTAGTATTAGAACCCTGAGATGCCTGTATATTAACGCATGCAGTTTGGGGAACAAACAGGATGAACTAAAGATCTGTGTGCCATTTCAGGACCACGGCCTCATTGCAATTGCTGAGACATGGTGGATAGCTTATATGACTGGAACACTGTCATGGATGGCTATGTCCTTGTTAGGAAAGATAGGCCGGCAAGGCGAAGTGGTGGAGTTGCTCTTTATGTGAGAGAGCAAATGGAATGTATTGACCTCTCCCTGGGGGGCAATGAAAAGCAAGTTGAAAGCTTGTGGGTAAAGATTAAGTATGGGAGACGTTGTTGTGGGTGTTTACTGCAGGCCACCGGATCAGGATGAGGAAGCTGATGAGGCCTTCTACAAGCAGCTGGAAGTAGCCTCGCAATCACAGGCTCTGGTTGTCATGGGGAACTTCAGTTACCCTGACATCTCCTGGGAAAACTACACAGCCAGACATGCGCAGTCCAGTAGGTTCCTCCAGTGCATTGACAATAACTTCCTGACACAAGTGATGGAGGAGCCGACAAGGAGAGGAGTAGTGCTGGACCTTGTAGTGATAAACACAGAGGGACTGGTTGAGGATGTGAAAGTAGGGGGCACCCTTGGCTGCAGTGACCACGAGATAGTGGAGTTCAGAATCACGTGCAGCAGACACAGGGCCGCAAGCAGGATTGCT
>VYZX01007016.1:0-38739 GCA_013401335.1 Brachypteracias leptosomus | reverse complement strand
ACAGGTTGGGGACTGATCTGTTGGAGAGCAGCTCTGGGGAAAAAGATCTAGGAGTCATGGTGGACAAGAGGATGACCATGAGCCAACAATGCACCCTCGCAGCCGAGAAGGCCAATGTCATCCTGGGCTGCATTAAGAAGAGCGTGGCCAGCAGGTCGAGGGAGATTATCCTTCTCTACTCTGCGCTGGTGAGGGCCCACCTGGGGTACTGTATCCAGTTCTGGGCACCCCATTTCAAGAAAGACAGGGAGCTACTGGAGAGAGTCCAGCGCAGAGCCACTAAGATGATGAAGGGAGTGGAGCGTCTCCCTTAGGAAAGGCTGAGGGAGCTGGGTCTCTTTAGCCTGGAGAAAAGGAGACTGAGGGGTGACCTCATTAATGTCTATAAATATGTAAAGGACAAGTGTTGGGAGGATGGAGCCAGGCTCTTCTCAGTGACATCCAGTGATAGGACAAGGGACAAAGGGTGCAAGCTGGAGCATAGGAGGTTTTGGGTAAACATGAGGAAGAACTTTTTCACAGTGAGGGTGACAGAGCACTAGAACAGGCTGCCCAGAGAGGTTGTAGGGTCTCCTGCTCTGGAGACATTCAAAACCTGCCTGGACGTGTTCCTGTGTGATCTGATCTAAGTGATCTTGCTCTAGCAGCGGGGTTGGACTAGGTGATCTTTCAAAGTCCCTTCCAACCCCTAACGTTCTGTGATTACTTTTATGGATGTTGTTTTATGGCTATATATCATCAAGAAAATGAGGATCACTAAGAGTACCTTTATCTTCAACTAACCCAAATAAGGTCTAGTATTCTTTTTATCTTGCCCTTAGTAACATGCTGTTACCTGTATTTTATTTAGATATTAAACAGGATGGAGCAGGTAGACCCTTTATGTTATGTGATTTTTCACTGTTGATGATGGCCACCAGAAGGTTTATGAGCAACAGAACTGAGCAAGGTAACATCAAACTGCTGATCAGTTTAGACTTCCATTTTAACTTTGTTTTATTCCCTGGGCCATGTCTGTTTTGTTATCATTCAAACCTCTGGCTTTTTTTCAGATATGATTAGGAAATCTGACAGGCAGTCTATCTGGAAACATGGTCGTGTTCCCTGCGTATCATCCTAGATTTTATGGAGCAGTTGGGAGCAAAACCTTTGGGAAGAATAGGTATCCAAATCATACTTTCGGCTTTCATTTTTGCACAGACATTTTGGTTGTTAGATATGAGGTCTCTTTCATTGTTTTGCTTACATATCCAACATTTCTTGCACTTCTGTTGAGACCTGCTAGATCCCAGGGTTAGTTGTCCCCAGGATCTTTACTTTGCCCCATCCTGGCTGTTTTTTGTGTTCTCTTTGCTCAGCTGGTCCCCATTGTCCTCTAGTCTTTCATCTGTATGGCTGTCCTCTCATTCCATCTTCTTAGTTGGCAGAGCATTATTTAGAGAATTGAGTAATGTCAGAAGCAAATGTGATTGCGTTATTGGTGTATATTGAATATATACTAGGAGACTGCATTCATGTTTGCACAGGACACCTTAATTTGGCATTTCCTAAATAACAAGTGCACTTCTTAAGTGTGCATTTGTAGTTTCAACGTCTCTTCAGGTCAATGGGGAACCCATGAGCTTAAGGAGGAAGATGCTGAACAATTAATGGAAAAAACTTCTCATAAAACCAGTATTTTTTTTTCATTAGGACAAAACACTTGATCTCTGAATTTCTGAAGTGTTTTGTGGGTTCACTTTTGTATTTTCCAAATCAGCCAAGACTAATTTGCTATATATCCTACTTCCAAATGCTAGTACCAATGATATCTTCATTTATTACTTTTTCAGAGTTTTAAATAAATGGAATTGGTCCAGATTTTCAATAGGTCTGGGGGATTATAAGAAAGCTACCTGTACACTTTGTAGAAAGAAGCAGCACACTACCTGTTTGTAAGATATAAAACCAAAGGAATCCTGGTCACTTGTGGAGGTAGGGAAATGACACAGAGATTGGTAGAGACTAAAATGAACCTCAAATGAATCCCGAGCACAGTCAGTCTCTATGTAGAGATAAGAAGCTAGAAAGCAGCTATGGGGAAAAATGTACATGCTGATTGATAAGGGACATCCAGCTAGATGAAACTTGTCGTGAACAGTGCAATTTTGGGAACCACATACAGGCATATTATAGTTAATCTTTTTTCTTTTCTGAGACACCAGGCCTTACATATCCATGCTCGGTTCACGACATGTATTTTTGGAAAGAGAGCTTAAGAGCGTTTGAGGGTACAAGGAGAAAAGAAGGGAAGTGCAGTTACAAATACAAGGAAGGAACTTCTTAAAAGGATAAAGCAAAAATATGAAGAGCAACATTTGGATTGCAATTATAGCTGACTCTAAGGAGGAGAAAAGTTTAAAGAATCTGTTATATGATATGGAATTGTCCCCAGTGGAAAACATCAGAATTAAGGTATTTGGATATATAAGCTGCTTTTTGAAGTATATGTTAAAGAAGTCACAAATATTCTCTAACAGCAGTTCTTCCACCTTCTATCTCACCACATCCTGTCCCCATTCACTTTTCTGTGGTTTCTGTGTGTAAGATTACAATGTGACATGATTCTGTAGCTAAATAAAAAAAATGAGCTCCTTTCATTGATGGATAAGATCATACATTGGAGGGGATAAAACAAAAAAAGAGAGAGAATACTTGTATACAATCTCTGATTCAGTCCATAGGAAAATAAAGACAAGGCTTTAGACAAAAACTTTGTCGAAGAACTTGGATCTTCTTCTAGGTGCCGATCTTCAATATTCTACGAACAACTTAGCATTGTTTTTAGCTGGGATTATCATATTTGTAAGGGTCTAAAGTATATTAACCCTTTTGCTTCTGCAAGGAAAATAATGAAGTACAATCTCCCATGGCTCACAGGCATTGTTCTATGGAAAAGCATAAACTCAACCTGCAATAGAAGAAAAATTGTGCCATGTTCTTGCAGATAGCAGAAACAGTGCCCTTCAGATGCTTTGAATTGTTGTGTCATTTACATTTTGTTGCTTTGTGTTGCTTTTAATAATTTTCATAAAATATACCACACTTGATGCTATTGAGAAGAAATAAAATTTATGAAAGATGAAAAGAAGTGCTTTACTGCCAGTGTGCAGCTTTTAGCCTTGATTTGTTATAACGCTAAGAGACAATTTAACATTTGGGATGGGGAGAGAAGGGTGATTACCTAAGGGATACTGTTGTAAAGGAGAGTGTAATTTTACTGTCAGATATGCTTGGACTTATTTTTGTCAGAGTAATTTGCAGTAATCTATGAGTTATTTGTGCTCCAATTTTCTCAAAAGTACTGTGATGTGTTTCTTGATACCTATTGTATATTTTGAGTTAATGTATGTCTTAGACTGTACCTGCCTTGCAAGTTCTGCAGCCTCCCTTGCCAGTCATAGAAGGGCGCCCTGACATTTGTGGACTCGTTGGGACCACTTGCAAAGTAGACAGCTACTCTTTAATTCATGTGGGAATGAGTGGTCACAGCACTCACTACTATTCTGCATGGGTAAGAGCACTATCACCCTGGTTTTCAGTTTTTCTTGTTTGTAGAGGTATGGAATTATACTTGTAGCTTTCAATATTGTTCTTTTTTTCCCTCTTCTTTTTTCTGTCAAATGATTATGTCTATGACTTATTCCAGGTAGTCTAATAAACTATCTATGCTCTATGCAGACATTAAGTAATGAGAATGAATGTGATGGCTATGTATCTACATAGTACAAAATACATGTATCAACTTCAATATCACTAACTTAAAATTAGCAAAAGGTTCCCCCCCACACACACACTTTGGAAACTATGCTTTGCGGCTTAATCAGTTTATCACTTAAATAAGGATACCATTTGAATTATTGAGGTTGCATTAAATCCCATTCATCTGTATGTTTCATGTATTTTGTAGCCATAGTTTTAAATATCTATTGCAAATACACTTGACAATTCTACTAGAAAATTACTTTTTGTGTTTCTGTAATGATCCCCTTGAGGTTATTTTTGCATAAATCCTTTCTTATATTTTCAGATACAGATCTGTTTTACAGTAGAGAAAAAAGCATTTGTAGCAAAAAATGACAATTATTTTTTATATTAAAAAAATTCTCCATGGAACCTATTTTCTGAAATATGATGATCAGAGGCACTCTTTTTTAAGGAACTAGTAATTTGTATATTTTATTATAATTATAAATTCCTTTTTACAACAAAAATATGCAGCTGCTATCAGTTCTTTTACAGTGTTCATTGTAGATATCCAAGAAGGAGTATTTTCTGTATGGCTTATAAATTTGTCATGGACGATTTTCTGTTAAGCATAATAATGGATTCCTTGAGTACTTATACCTCTGAGGAGCCTGAATAGACATTTGTTGCAATTTCTATTAAATTTCAGTGATTATGTTTTTATGTATTTCATTTGACTTACTATATAGTTCTTTCCTCTGCCCTTCTTATCCCTGTTGAAACATCACAGGAAGTTCTTACTAAACTTTTGGCAAAAAAATTGATTCTTGAAATTCATGATCTTCATTTTACATTGTACTAATTTGTGAAAGGGTACACCATTGCATACTGTTTTATGATGACTTTTATTGAATTTGAGTACATTTTTATCTGTAATTCCATAATCTCATGCATTTTTGTTAGGGAACATAATTTACCAACAAATGCTGCTTTGCAGAAAGTTTGCCAGTCAATACCTGTGACTTAGTGGCTTCAGAGAAGGTTGAAGGGAGCTGATACTAGTTTTTATTTTAAAATATTGAAAAAAAAGGGTATAATTTGTAGAGGTTTTAATTAGTTTTTATTTATTTAATGTTTTGATGCCTTTTGAGTTGTATAGAGTCTCAGGAACAGGATAAACTAGCATTCCTCTGACCTTTTATACCGTTAGTGTAGGGTTTACTTTCGTAGAGTTGCATGTTACTATAATGCTACGTTATCACTCCCAGGTTGGAGCAGAAATATGGATTTTAATAAGTCCACTCATTGCCTACTTACACATTAGCCAGTCTCTAAATTTAATGAATTGATGTAATTTAGNCAACACTCTCTGGGTCCTAAGGCTGCATGAGGGCTGTATGGGGAAAATCAGCTCAGACAGACCCACTACATATGTTTAAGACTATTGTTGTTAGGAGGAATGCTGTTCTCAGTGACCTTATTAATATATGCTAATATTAATCTGTTTAAAGCGAGGGAGGTTTTAATGGAGAATTTTTGTCTGCTTTAGTAAGAAATTAGTTTATTATGTGTGTGTGTTGGCTTTAAAAGATTCATAGACAGTACAGTTCTCTAAATGGTTTCAGTATCTGAGAAGTTCTACATGTTTGATTCTGGATCCTAGTACTTACTGAATTATAACTTCTTATTGAATTGCCATGCCTCTTTTTGGCCTGGATATAATGATTTTAGGATTTGCTTTTTATAAACAGAAGCATTTTCTTATGGAATAGAAGTCAACCCCTCCCTTCCTTCTTTTGGTCCATAATTATTTCATTGTGAACTGTCAATGTATGTTATTCAAGGAAAATTGTAGAGCTTCCTAGAACGAAGGCAACCTATGGCAAACTTTGTAAGATCCTTTTACAGAGTCTACATTTTCCCTAACCTAGTTATTAAGAGAGTAACCTGAAAACAAGAACCACAGTACCCTTGGATGCCTGTCTTGCAATAAATGTTCTTCATAACAAAGGTCAGTCATATTTTAGAATGTAGTATGCTTCATCCAATGCACTTACTGACCTACTGGATTTAACTAATACAGATGAACCCAGATAACCAGTACGTACCAGAAGGGACTCACAAAAGTTCAATTAGTAAAGCACAGAAATACCATTAAGCAGTGGTAGAATGCCTTGACAAAACCCTCATTTAATCTATATAGCTTTTCAAAACATAAAACATACTACCAGAAGACAAGCCTGAGAACTTTCTATTGTACATTTCATCAGTAATCTCTTAAAGACAGGTTTAGGAAAATTAGTATTGTGATTAACATTTTAATTTTTCTATGCACTAATTCAAAATAACTTCTGAAGATGTTCTACATTTAAAATTTTCTTAACGCTTTCTTTGTATTAGATTTGATTCTCTAGCTCTGATTACTCTCTAGTATCCTTTATATTCTATTTTTCTAATTGATAAAAATCTCATGGATTTGACATGGAATGTCATTCACAGTTTAATTCATTCCTAGGATGACATTTGCAGCATGCATGTTTTCTGGGAAACATGTCTTTTCCTTTATTAGTATACTTTAAAGAAGGAAAGCTGGAAAATGGAAGACAGATGTCCACTGTGATATATAGCTGGCCTGGTACCAAAAGATGACAAGTGTTTCATGTCAAGACATTGTGTACATCACAGAATCAGTCCCCTAGTTGATCGTAGTGAGACATAATACATCACTTTCATGAGAAGATTGAACTACTCCTGTTGATACGGGAGAGAATGCTTTACTGATATGTTATTGAAACACTGTATTCTGCTGCGTAGCGTTCTGAAAATACTATACATCTGTATGCACCATTTAGATTTGTGTGTGTGTGAACATGTATGCAGTTTAAATGCATGTAGTATTCCATTTTCTAGTAAAGTTACTAGAGGAGTAAAAGAAAAATTTTCTGGGCCTATTCTTCACTTAGCTTTTTGTTTTTAACAAATGAAAAATACGTAGAGCAGTTGTCATTTGTTAAAGTGTAGCAGAAAGAGCGAAACAGGCCAGTGGATGCTTCATCAAGAACGCTCATTCAGAATGATGAATGTGGCTAAACACACATTTGTTCGTAAAACTTGCAGAGTGGATGAGCATCATTAAGCATGAGGAATAGGTGCAGCACGCTGAGAAGAGAGTGGAGCAAACAGATGTTGTGAATTTTCGCAGACATCCTTCATCCACCAGTCCATCATTAATACGGTTGAAGGTGATCTTTTCTTTTTATTTAATAAGCACAAACAAAGTGTGTGTGCTATAATACTGCTGAATACACTTTTTCCAGAGGGAGTAGGGTTTAGATAGAAGGCTACTAAAATGCAGATAGTTTTACTGTTTATGCGTACTGACAGCATGTCCGCCTTGTGAGTTTCCACGTATGTTTGACATGGCTATATTCTTTCCTCTCTGAGTGCCTTTATTTGACAAACTTCCCAATATAAAGGTCTGAATGTGCAAAGGATGCCCTGAAAATCCCTTTGATCTATAGAATTAAGCTTTATGATGGTTTAAGTGATAATGTTGATTTGTTGCCTCTCTCTTTGTGTGAAAAAATTCCTTTATATATTGTAACATTTCCAGGAATTTCTTAAATTTTCAGTCTTGGATGTTAATTGCAATGTATATCTATGCATCAGATTTTAATTCCTGATGTCTGAAAGTTTTAGAGGAGTGCATTTTATCTTTACCACATCCTTTTACAGTTTTTCAGATCTTTTTTTGTACTTCCTTTGCAGCGATGAACTGTTACATTAATGTATATTTCAAGTCTGCTTTTACAACTACCTACCAATCTTCTTTTCATCATGGAAAGTTTCTTTTGTGGTGAACATCTACACCTATAAAATACTTATTCTTAAGTTCACAAAGTTGTGGGGTTTTTTTATGTACTAGTCCCTGTTAATTATTAGGCATTTATGTAAAAATAAGTGCAGCCTTTCAGAGCAATAGATGTGCTCTTATAAACAAAATGGTGCATTAAGGTTTTCCCATGTATTTGTATGAGCTAGTCATCCCCTCTACTCCTGAAGTTCCTGCTAGTTTTCTGGGAATTTTCCTGTGTGTGCTTAGCCTTGTACAAGTGTGTCCATACTATTCCCATGTAGGAATTTATGCAAGTACTGAAAATTGCTTACAGGAATACAGCTTAAGTGAAAGTTGCAAGAAGATGACCTTGAAACAAGGGGATGAGAGATCAAAAATATCAGGAAAACATTATTTTAGAGTACCATAACCATGAGAGGTGATACAGTGGTTGATCTTATGCTTTTCTGTGTAAAGGCATACTTCCCCTCTATAGACATGTCCCAGAATGCACCAGCAAATTAATAAGTAGTCAGGCAGTCCTAATTATCTCTCGGCAGAGTAGAAGGAGAGGGGGAGAAAAACAATAACTTGAGAGTGCTGCTTACTCCAATTTGTTCATCTTCATGTTTTGTAATATTAATTATCATTTTTTGTGTTAAATTTCGATAGCTTTTGAAGTGTTAGTGAAGATGTTGCATAGAAATATTATTGTGGAATCTCTCATTAGGGAGAAACTGAGTAATCTTTCATATCTTTTCTGAGGTTAATACAAATAGGTGATTTATACCAGAGGCAAGGTCTTTATCAAGAAATCCAAAGAGCACTTCCTGGTTCTGCAGACTTTTGAATGTAGCAATACAGAACTTCTAAAACCACTTTCATTACTTCCCCCCCCACCCCAACCTTATTTGGCTTTTGCAAGGTACACAGGGATTGATTTTTTTTCATTGCTTAGTTATTAAAAAACTATCATAAATTCTTTTTAGCCTGAAGATTTGTATCATTAAAGAAAAATCAGATGGTGTCCTTGTTAATATTATACCTTTCTGTACTTTGATTTCAAGTATCTATTATTGCCTAGTCAGATTACTGGGCTTATACCACTTGTGCTTAATTGCTTTCTTAAAAAGAGACTTTCACTGTGGTAGAGTGCTGTGCTTGTGGCTACTTCTGCTAGCGTATTTGTAGCCTCCTCGCTGGGAAGGATGTTGTGCCTGTTCAGCCATCATCATTTTATGCTACCATCAGTTGCCTGATCACACAGGCCAACGCTGAACTCAGCAACATCCCCTTGGAAGTCTTCTTACAATCCTGCTATAGGCTCCTGTGGACCCAGCTCTTCTGCTGCCCACTGTGGTGCCAGCATTGCCAGATGGACACAATGGACAGAGATGGCTCCTTCAGTGGCCCTTCATATGGAAGGACACCACCAAGAGAGCTCAGCAAGATACAACCAGCCCCAACAGAAGCCACACCCAACAGGAAACTTCTCTAGCTCATTGGCTCCTGGTTAATATAGCCCTGGCCTCGCCCACTATCCCCAACCACGACCACCTGGGTGAGGCTGGAGCCACAAAAGCACAGGTGGGCCAGGTTCTGCCTCTGGAACCTGAAGCCAGTGGGGGAAACAAAACATTCTGCTAGGTTGTGACTCACCTACAGGTCAACTCCAACTCAGGGCCCCCAACTCAGGCCCCAGCACTTCAGATGTACAAACTGATCTTTTGCATCTGGAGAGAAGGAATGCTTGTAGAGTTGGGGGCTGGTGGATATTATTCTGGAATACCAGCCTGTGTCAGTGACCTGAGTAAAATGTCATGGGTTTTGAATTATGACCTGTTTCTAGAAGTTTTCTTTAATAGGCTGAGCCTTTGATAGGTTGAGAACATAGTCCTGTTATAGGCTGCATGTGAATTTGAACTTGGGGCTACATACCTGACAGGATACATAGAGGCAATGCTGAAAATAGTAATTTTTTTCACTAACAGAGTGGTAATATGCAAGACACTTTTTCATTCTGTGTACCATTTTAGGAGACTTAAGTAAAGAAGGGTTTTGAGGTTGAAAGGAGGCAAGAATTCGTTCAGCATGGCATAGATATTTTTACTCTCTCAAACTAAATGACTTGAAGAAACTGAATTGCAGTGGCTCAGGTTGATAAATTTCCTTTAAGTAGGTTTTGAACATTATTGGGCAAATTGACAGAATTTTTGTTCTAATATTTTGCAAATCGGTTAGCCAGTCATTTATGGGTGAGTGTCTGATTGTGGGGGCCAGCTCTGCATAGACATTCCTGTGATTCCCCTACCTATAAATGTTAATATTCTAAATGGAATTTGAAGTCAAATATATTTCTTGTAGAGAAGCAAAAATAGCTGGACCTGTATTTTCACAAGGTCTTATCCTCTGAAAACTTTCATATGGATGTATGTTCTAAAGGTGGAACATGTTCTTTCTGCTGTGTTGCCTCTTGTGCTTTTCCAAGTGTCTAGTAAGCCACCTCATTTTTACCTCTTCAGATTTTCTTTTGAAATTCTTCTGATACCTTGTGCATGCAAGATTCAACAGTGGGCTGTCCTTGTGATATTGTGTACTTTGCTTTTGCTCTCCCATCTTCCTTTGCTCATTATTTTTCTCCTGCTTAACATCTCCACTTTTAAGCTATTTATTCCACATGAAATGTTTATGTGTGTTCTGACCAAGACTGTAAATTAATAAACAGTAATCTGATGACCAGTGCTATGTTACATAGTCCATAGCATTTATTCCTACACTTGTTTTATTATAGCTGGGGCTGAATGGTGGACCAGATCAGAAGCTGACTCATGTCAAAAATCTGAAAAAAAAAAAGGATTCTTAGTCAGCTCATTTACCTGTTGCTGCTTATCATGAAACTCCACAAGCAGTTGTTCCAATTGAAGGGTTAGTGTGAAAGCATGAAGCTGAAGGTACTGAGCCTGCAAGACTTCCTCAAACTACATTGTGAACCTCCTAGGCAGAACTATCTAAATACTACTCTGCAAAATCCTATAATATTGAAGTTATAAATTTGTGGAATAGTAATTTGTCTGTTACAGATGTTCCAAAGGGGACAGCTTTCTGTGTACAAAAAGAATAAAGAATATTTAGCAATGTAGCTTTATTCATGATGGCTTTTCCAAATATACTTGATCTTAAAAAACCCCATACTTGATGCTCAATAATGAGTTCCCAGTTTCAGTGTAAATAAGATATAGCTCTTACCACATTGTGCATCTCTAGCTCAGTCAGTAAGTCATTTTCATCTGCTAAACTGTATGGAAACATATGTTGCATGGACAGTAAGCAAAAATGTTTCCAAGATGCATCTTGATGTGCTGATCCATTCAATTTTATAGTCTCTGTAAACACAGTCTATTGTTCATTCTTTGTTGAGAAACACAATATAATCTTTATAAACTGAGAAACCTGTAAGGAAGTAAAATTGATAATGTGGGCAATTATTTTAGATGTTAGTAAGGCCCCACATGAGTAGTTGTGGTTAGAATTTATTAGTAACACAGGAATGAAGGTATATATATCAAATCAGGACGTTTGCTGTATTGCCTTAATTTTGTCCCATAATGTTTTTCCTAATATTTGTTGTTTATTCCTCTTTTGGAGCTTAAATATACAATTAGATTAATTCCGATTTGCTTTAGAGTTTGTGATACAGAGAGATTACAATTCTTGAATTATATCAAAGTTAATGCCAAACTACCACACTGAAACAGTTCTTCAATAAATTTTAAGTACTGAAATAACATACAAATAAGAGCTCCTTGAATACTTTGAGGTGTAAATATGCCTGTCAAGTCTAAATCCTTTTCCTGATAGATTAATGGTTCCCCCAGTAACATGAACCTTTATCAGTAACGTGCAAATTTACAACAAAATGATTGGATCAGTAGTCTCTATAGGTTGACACCGCTCTGAACGTTGCATGCCAGCTCCAACATTTGTGATACAAAACGATGTGTGTGCATGTGTAGAGATAATCTTCCTGTGTGGGGTTGTTGTGTATGTTCCAGCAGCTTTCTCTTTAGTTAATGGGGTGAATGCTGGCATGTGCGCATGCGCTGATACTAAACTAGGTGAATTATATGCACATTGTGGTGATGGTAGATCACATCTTTCCTAGCCTCAAGTAAATGCTAGCATGGACGTTTCAATTCTAATTCTAGAGCAGTTATTTTTACTGCATAGGGAAGGTATCTAAACTTTTTATGCAGGATTCTTTTATTTTTGCTAAGAGGGGAATAATGATACTGACTGACTTGAGAAGAGGTAAGAGAGGGCAGATATATTTACTAACCTTAACTAATGGAGGCTACAAAGTGTTGTGTAAATGCAGGCGAGAAGATTACTGCTAGTATTAAGAAAACCTTTCAAATTATGGTAGAGGGAATTGAGGATATGCACTTTTTCTCTTTCAAAATCAGTATCAGGATATTTGGAGGACAGGCTATCACTATTATGTTAAATTGTGCTACCTATAACATAAGCTTCTGTCTTTGCTAAAGCTGCCAGTTTTTATAAACAACTGAAGACAGAAAGGGTTTACTAAGAATAATGTTGAAGCCCAAAAGAATCCTGCAGCCTATAAATCTTAATAGAGGTTCTAAGATTCCAATGGGCTTCATGTGTCTCTTTTACCCAACCTCACTCCATCTTGGCTCCCCTGTGATGACTGCAATTTTCTTGAAACAGAGGCACAGTGACTTGAATTTACCTGTGGCACTATTTGCCTACAAACAGGAATACATGCATATAACCTATGCAAATCAATAAAAGCATGTCAAGACCCCTTAGATCGCAGTACTCTGCTAAAATGCAATTTATCATCCTGCAAATGAGAGTAAGAGACTAGGTAACAAATAGTGTCTGATGATTTAGCTAGCACCTGTTGTCATGCATTTGAAAACCGCATTTTTCATTTGACGTACAGTAAATTGCATTTTCATATATATTGAATGGAAGGGGGGACTTGGGGATGTACATGTGCAGGATTATATGAACAATGGAAGTTTTACAGCTGCTTGCTTGAAGAGGTCATATCAGAGTATAAAAATCTATTTGTTCAATTGTTGGGAATGCAAAATGTCACCAGCTATTTAGAGAGAAAAATATAAAAAGTAAATTTTCAATTATAATTCATAGCATTGATAAATGTATAATTACTTTAAAAAAAAATCTAAATCAGACAACAGTTTTCTTATTTATTCTAAGAATGTGCCAGATTGGTTGAAAAAGGGAAACTTCTTTTGTGAAGCACCTTTTTTGTTTCTCTTATAGACATACTCTACTCTTGTAGACCCCCTTGAAGCATATCCTTTTCCAGAGTACCTGGAAAATAGCTAGAAAATTTGTTGCCTAGTATAAAACTTGTTGTTTTTGCTGAGAGTAATACAGTTATAGTTTGTGGTGGATCTTACATTTCATTAAGATGTGGTCTTGGAGACACAGGGAAAGTATGTATGGCAATTCCAGGGCAATAAAGATCTTTTCTCCTGGGCTAAGGACTTTGCAAATGCTGTTGGATTTTGCTGCAACAGTTGAAGTAAGCTAATCTTTGGACAATTTTCCCTATACATCTCTGTTTTTAATGATATGCAGTTGAGTTTTTGGCCTTTGTGGACATATTCATGTATTCATCATTGTTTAGCAGAGAAAATATTACTACTTTATTTTATCCAATACCTAGGCCATTTCTCACACCTTTGTCTTGTGCTGTTATTCTCTGTGCATTAAGGAATTTAGTTCCTTGGAAAACTGGGGGGTTTTTTAGGTTCATGTGACATATTAAATAGGTCTGCTTGAGAATTTCACTCAGGTTTTTCATAAATTATAAATTACCTTTTTATATTGTCTGTCCAAATGAGTGATTTGGGAGACTTCATTTGCTCAATATTTGTGGCAGATTAATTAAATTTCTTTTATGTAATAAGCACGTGATACAAATGCTGCTAAGATCCTGATCTTTTACTGTCCTGCCATTTTCACATTAGTACGAGTATCCACTATATTAAGTAATTACTATAGATTAAGGTTTTTTTCATCCAGTGTGAATGTTTGCCTAATGCTGGCTCTAGAAATAGGTTTCTGAAGCATATGAGCAGTTTTGAATGTCATGGAACATTTGTGAATTTTGTCTGCAAGTAGAAAATTTGAAAACAAACAAGAAAAATCCTCTCTTTGTCTTCTGGAAGAAGAACTGTATGCACAGTATTTTTCACAATACTATGTTTTAAGGATTTGTTGTGCTGTAATCAGACTGAAGACTTCAATTTTTTAACTTCCATTAAAAAGTTAATTTGCAAATTTCATTGATGTACATCCTTTTTTAAAAAAAGACATTTCTTAGTGAAAAAGATATTCTATGCTTACTGATGTAAATGCAAAAATCTGAATAGTTCTAGGAGGTTTTGGTGTACAGACCATTTTTAGTAACAGAAGTAGTAGTTACTGAATTTTGGTAGGTTAGGTATAAATACTCATTTGAGAAAAATCCTAATGCAAAGAAAATGCAAGCAGTGTGAAGACAAATGCGTTTGCAGTGTTTCAGCTTGATTTTACTAGCAATGAAATGTAAATTGTGTTATGGTGCAGAAAACTATGCCAAGTCATGGGGTTTATTTCAGATCATTAGTGTAATGAGCATGTTGTGTTTATGTGAACAAAACTCTGATGAACACTAATCTGAATGGCTACTTAGTCATTTCAATCAGTTTGTAATTACTGTTTGGCAACAAAAATACCAATTTCGTCCAATAAAACTGGTAGCCTTATACAGTTATTTTCTTAATTCTTTCCTTCTAAATTCTTGCCTTGGTGCCATGTGGTAGTACAATTATTCAGCTTTTACTTTAGTAATTCTAACGTCCCTGTGTGTTGACCTCAGACTTTGGGCAAATGTATATGGGAATCATCCTTTGCATGCAGCAAGGCACATGTACGAGCTTGAAATAAAACCACCAATTTAGATAGCATGGGGATACTCCAGAAATGAACACTCTAAAAAATAATTGAAAAGTTTAGAGAAATGACACTTAAACAGCTTACTTCTGAAAATGTCAGTCTTTAAGGAGGGGAGAATCTTTAAGTTTGTGTAAAAGACATTTTGAAATATCACATTGATACTGTGTTTGGTTTTATTTTGGAGAGAGGATGGTGGTATTTTGTTTTTCACATTAAACACCACTTTCCTTCAGAGGATATGGGAAGACTCATCTAATGGCCCAGTTAAACTCTGGTACACCTCAGGAGCAGCATGAAGAGCTATGCCTGCAGGGGCACCTTTGATGGGGGCTTTATTTCAGCTGCCACCACTGAGCCTATGTGAGTGGTTTCTCTGGGCGCAGCTGAGGCTGGGCAAGGCCAGGGGTGGGTGATGATTGCCAGCTGTCCCTCCTGCTTCCTACCTGGGGGAGAGGCTGGGGAGGAGCATGGAGGTACCTCACTGGCCCCAGGGCTGCAGGCAGGGGGTGGCAAGCACCAGGGGCAGCAACAGCCCAGGGCTCTTTTGCATGCTTTAATGCACAGCTGGGGAAAAATATGAATTTCTTCTGAAGGCTCATCGTTTCCCATCTTTTGACACCATACCTGCATGTGGGGAGAGAGTAGCAGCAGCAGCAAAAGGCATAGATGTTGGTCCACTCCTTCTCTGGCTTGAAAGGTGACAGTTTTTCTTTTTGCCCTGGGGAATATGTATGGGACATGAAGAAACTTTAAAATTCTTTGGTTTTGCACATTTAAGCTTCATGTTTGTTTGAGGAATGGATGATGTTTTCAGGAAGACTGCCATGAGTATGTGTGGAGGCCCCAAGGAATCATTGTTTTCTGTATCTCTCTAGATCTAATGTTTTATTTCTTTTTCCTCACCTATGCTTAGCATTTAAAACTTGGATAAAACAGAGCAGAGACTATTGTACTGTTAGGGGAAGGTCCAAAACCATTACTTGGTATGTGACAGGTGGCATTCTGGCAAATTACTGGCCACGTATTTCACATGAGTGTACCTACACCAAAAGATCAGAATCCAGTTTGAAGTGGTTTGCACACCAGTTTGAAATGGTTTGTGCAAGGTGGGCTGTATAGAAAGCCCCCAGGAAATCAACGGATAAATGCACGTCAAAGTGCAAAGGTGTAAAAATATTGAAATTAGGTTTTTGTGCTCTGTTCACCAAGGGTGAAATAGGCACCCGATTTTAATTTTTAATTTTTCTTCCCTTATTGGAGGATATTCCCCCCCCCCCAGATGATCAAATATGATTTGATATTATTACATGCTGATAAAACTCCTGTTTTGTGTGTTTATATTTCAGTACAATCTATTTTCTTGTGTCTAGAATACATTCAAACAGTTTTAAAATGAGAAATATGCCAACTAGGATTGTTTTGGTGTAAAGATTTCCATTTAGTTAGCAGAGAGAAAGAGAGAATTTTTTAAATAAAGTGTCTTTGAATTGCTTGCAGAGGGAATGGAAGACACATATTTTAAATATTTTGATATAGGAGGTCAGATGGAAAGTGTTTCATTTTATTGTTTCAATGTTTCATATTTATTTTCTATCTGCACAGTCTGGCCCATTTTAAAACTTCTGTGAAAAGTACTAGCTCTTGTAAGTAGCCCCTACAACATTAATTTGTAATACTGAGCAAATGCTGTGACTTTGCCAGCTGTACTTCTTAACATAGAAGGCCCCAAACTGTTCTTGATACTTGTTCTGAAGATAAATTAGTGGTTTCTAAATAATGCAGTGAACCCTAATTCTCTTTGATTAGTAGTGAGTTAGATGATAGCGACCCATTGAAATTGGTCATCAGCATAAATAATGAGTGAATGAACTGATAAAATGCAAAGTCACCGGCCATCATAAATCAAATGAAATCCACTTTCTCTGGAAGTCACTGAAATTAGAAGTCCATGCTCCTATTAATTATTTTGCCTTCTGAAGACGACAGTGTTATAAATCAGCCTTGAAAGGCACTTCACTTAGGAAGCTGAAAGAGTAAGACTGCCTGCAAATTGTTTTGTATACGAACCTAATTGTTTCTTAAGTAACTCACCTTTTGTAGTATGACTGCTGAAAAGCACCCAAAAGTATAGATTAATGAAAGCAACAGATACTGCTGTAAGAAAATTATTTGGTCAGAATAGCTGTGCCTTACAAACTGGTCAGTTTGAAGCTGAACCTACTGTTCTGGTTAGGCAGGGTTCCTCCAGTCAACTTGGGTTTGAGATGATTTTCATTTATTAGCTAGGTATAATTACATGGCAATAAGAAACTTGTTGTTAAAAGACTCTGGAGCAAGAAAAAAATGGGCATGCAAACTAGTTAAGTTCAAAATTGTGCTGTGCATTTGTCTAAACAATATACTGCAAGAATTTGGAATAGCAGATAAATGTTTCATGCAGAAAATTTATACATATTTTTGTAGTAGTTTGTCTGTGTCCCTATATTTATTTGTGTGTATATTTATATATGAAGACATATACGGGATTGGTTTTTTTTTTTAAAGACCGTGTTTTCTCTGGAGTAATTGAACACTCCTTGAACAATATATTAATTTTTATTTGTTGTGGTGGAACTTCTTCATGTGTATCATCTGATTATGATGAAGCCCAAAAGGCTCATTCAAACCACCAGTCGTTTAATGAAATGCAAGCAGACCTGCTTGGAATCAGAGAGAAGGTGAAAGGTCACAGAAGTTTCCTTAGAAAATGTAGAACAATGGCATTAATGTCTGGGATGTTAGTTTATAATTCCAGCTTTTCATGTCTTCTCTGATTTAAACTGATGATAGATGTTGAGGTGATATGGAAAACACATTATAATAGGTAGGTGAGAAAGACGGAAAGGAAAAGGTTAAAAAAAGAATAAAGTCATCTACAGCAGAGAAAACCAGGGAGAAAAGCATGTATGTATTTAAGAAAACATATATAAATTATATATATATAAAAGCGTAGTGTAGTAAATGGTTAGACTTGGTACCAGCTCTTACCTCAGGTACACTTATCTGATTTTATGTCAATACATGATCTGTGCACTAGAGAACCAATTATGGAGAGACCTAGATATATAAACATGTATTCTGTGGGATTTCTACATCTTTGGGCAAAAGATGTGACTTTGGGTTATTTTCTACTAAGACATCATAAAACACATACTATGATTACTTATGCCTGTATAACTCTCTGCTTACATATGTATATTTTCTGAGGAAAAACTGGACAGTAAAAAGAGTTGAATGTTTTCCCAGTTTGCCACAAATGCTTTTGCACTCCTGTAATATGAAAATAATTTAAACTACAGTATTCTACACCCCTCTCTTCTGACTTTATACATACCTATATGGCACACCATGGCTTTTTTTCTTTTTAAAAAGCAAGGTCAGTTTCAATGGCAATTTTCATTTGCAGTTCAGTGTGGTGGATCTTCTGCTTATAAGTAGGTCTGGTAACTAGATAGGTTCTTGTACAGTTTTTAGATGTTTCTGTGTATTGAAAGAGCACCAAAATGCAAGGCAATAAAACTCGAGTTTAGGTTTCTGAAAATGCCTGTCTCCTTACTCCTGAAAATTAGACTTTCTTATCTTGTATTTGCACATTAATTCGCATTTCGTAGGCAATATTAATAAACACTTCTGGTTAATCAATACAGCCTGAAATGCTAAAATATTCCTCAATCTAGGAATTTGAATTCTGAAACTTTGTCTAAATGAGACTGAAGTGCCTGGACACCAGACAGGGTTGGCTAATAGACAGGACTGTCTTAGAAATTTGCAAATGTTTATTCAGTTTATGATCAAAATAGGTGTAAAGATTTGTTTGTCATATGGTAGCACTTTAATTTCTAATGCCTTCTAACTTGTATGCTTATTGAGACACCTTCAATACCACGGATTTCCACTCTATCCTTAAGTACACAGTTTACAGCATCTCCACCCCCCAAAATTGCAAAAGATTAAAGCATGCAGGTACAGCTGTTGCGAACAGCAGTACCATTAAACTACAGGTACAAAGAAAGTAATACTCTCTTCCCTGAAGTTTTGAGCGACGTGAGCTATGGAGGCTCTAAAGAAAGCAAATACTTCTCTCTGAGTGAAAAATATTAGGAACAATCTACACGAAGCCACCAGGTTTTTCAAAGGACTTCCATCTTATCAGAAATTTGAAACAGTTTTCACTTTTCTCAACCAAAACAAAATAGAATGAGTGAAGTATAGAGGAATGAAGTTATTAGCAGGTATAGTAAAAACTTGTTTATCTACTGACACAAAGTAATGTTTTTAAGTGGTTATTATATGCAGTGTTTGCTTAAGTACGTTACACATTTCTAAATGAAAGAGAATACTTTCAGAATCTGGATCAGTCAAAATTCAGGTCATTTGTGAAGTTGTCTGCAAACTATGCTAGTGGACAAGGCTCTCTGAGATCTGATCTTTCAGTTTTATCGCTCAATGTGTTTCTATGCTGATTATTTACAATCTAGTGGTGACAAAAGTCTGTTAGAGCAGAAAAAAGTTCTTTGTTGAGAAAATGCAAGCAACTGTACATGAGCAATTACTGTGGTAAATTAGTTACTTTTTTAAAAAGAAACTTGTTGCATTAGATTTCCTTGGACAAAGGTATTTGATTCATATGTCAGTACTAATTAGCAGTGGGTGAGTATGGGATGCAGCCTACTGACTGGTTGAGGATGTCAGAGTCAAAGCATTGTTGTAGATATCTCTTTCACATCTTCCCTGAAGTGATCTGGTGTCAGTGTTTCTTATTTTTCATTGTTGGTATCATTATAGTTAAGTTCAGTGGCCTGCTATGAAGGGGATTTCCTTTTGATTACATGTATTTAAGATGAACTTTTGTTCATATTTTGTATGAACACAAACTTGTATAACTTGTATGTAAGTTAACAATCAAAAGGAGCAAAGTTTTGTTGCTACTGAAAAAGCATTAGTCCCCATGCTGCTTTAGAAGGTACCATATTTTAATTGCATTGATCCACTTAAGTCCAATATATCCTATATGTTATTTAATAGAGGGTGCAACTGAATGGTCTCTGACTTGCTTCTGCTGTTTATCGTTAGGAAAGAGATGATCCTCAGAAAATTGCTTTCTTATGGTTTCCTACAAGATGATGAATTTGATTCTCTCACTAACTGTTAAGAACGGTTACTTAACCTGTGTAGTGGTTTTTGTTGCAAGGCAAATTTGATAAATGTTTAAGTAGTTCTTTTGTGTTAAGAGAAAGACAATGTAAAGAGAGGTCTAGATGGCAAGACCTACACAACTCTTCAGTTCAACAACAATAAATGGTGGTGAAGAGGGGAAAATACTTTTTCCCTCACTATAGGAGTAAGTGTAAGTAATCAATTAAGTAATTTACTGACTATGGGAGTAAGGTTTCTATGTAAGGCTTCCCAATGAGACAGGACAAATAAGTAAAGCAGAACCTACTGGAAAGTTTTTAATAGTTGCATTGGAAAGATAATATCCAAGTTTGGACATTGTAGAAGTATCTGATGGCAGTAATACTAGTCTGAGACACAAATGACTAACAGTGTTAATCCTCTTTATGTTGCAATAGTGACACTGAATCACAGAGTACTCAAAAAAGATCTTGTGCTATAGCAGAGGGGTCCTCAGTGTGTAATGCAAAGAACATTCAGTTGTTTGATTTAATGTATAATTCTGGCCATAATAATTGATGTCTAGTTTAGATTAAATGTCTACTTAGTGACTTTTAAACATGTCTGTAATATGGAAGTACAGTCTTTCCTGCTCAGCTTTTTGCAATGGCTGCTTTTAAGAATTGTAGAATAGAAACTTTAGTTTATTTCTTAAGTTATAATTTATTTCAGAGACATGTTTGAATGCTTGTGGATTAGAGACTGAAAACAGCCGTTGCCTATAGTATCATGGCACATATTTGATTGTTTTTACTGGAATGGTTGTGCAATGTTGTATCTCTATAAATACTACAGAACTTTGGTGATCAACAGAAGTGATCATTTTAAGACTGATCACCAAGCCAAGTGAAAAGGCTTTTGCTTCCATACGGATTACCCTTTAGTGGTGTAGGCAAACCAAGGCAAAAATGTTGACCTGCATTCTTCTTATATCAACTGTTCTAATGACATCTTGTGCCTATTAACAGAATGACTAAGACTTGTTGCCACCATGCCACTGTGGGTGTCAGTTGGTGGAACAACATGATAAAGAAATGAAAAAGACTGAGCAAAAATACAGTTCTGAGACTTTGATTTTGATTAATATGTGCTGTAGTATCTTGTACTATTGCAGGCTGTTTGTGGTTTATGTGCTTTATTTGTCCTTAAAGTGATAAAAGCTTTAAGGATCCCAAAACTTGTTACAAATTCAATAGGGGATAGAGATAGAAATAAAACTTACAATTGTTGAGTCTGCATTATGTTGTGTTTGTTATTGTAGCTGTTGTGCATTCAAACCATTTGATGTTTTCAAAAAAGGAGCTAAAATAAATTTAGTATTGCAGCACAGGAAATCTATCTATGTAACCTGTAGTTAATTACTTGATATCAATTCTCAGATGATATTAAGACAATATGTGCTCTTGTGAACTGCTTTTCAAAACATCTACCTTTTCTAAGACCTTTGATTTTATACAAGATTCTCCGTCTGCTCTTGTAGATATTCCTTCAAACAGTATCTCTGAATTGTCCATTCAAAGGACTGAATGCATACTTTCATTTTACTTTATATGCTAATTAATAATGTAATTTGATTTGTTATTTTACAGGGAAGAACTGTTGTATGCTCTCTACAGCTGGGTAGAAAACCAAAATAAAAATAACATGAAAGTTTGATGAAGTGAATAAGGAGTTAAGTTTCTTATTTTTCTTGTTTGATCCTTGGTTTAAAAAATAAATAAAAAAGCAACAAAAAATAAGCCTGCATGTAAATATATTTTTATGTATGCTAAGCACAAAGATAGCTCTGTCCTACCATATTGATTTATTAGACTCTCTGACATTTTAGTTGTGGTCGTTATGTTATATTTATGAGATGAATGTTGGATTCCCTCATTATGTTATCCTCATTTATTTTACATACTTTTATGGCTGGTTGTGCTCAGCTTTACATTTAAAGCTTTATTGCAGCTGTTAGTGTTGGAGGGAGGGGGAGGCAAGTACTTATTGGTTTGAATTTACATGTTTACTCTTGTAATCATGATTTATTTAATCTCTCTACATATAAGGTCTTTCTTTGAAATAAAATAGTTCAAGAGGTCTCTTCATGTGAAAGAGGGTTTTGCTTGGGAAGTTAGTAGTGACTGGACTTCACTGGGGGAAAATGGTGAACACTTCACAATATCGATGTTAAAATCGATGTAAAAAGATGCAAGTGACCTCTTTGGTTTTGTATTTTGTTTACATTTGTTGTACACTTGAGATGAGGCAATGCTAAAGTTTGAAATTATTTGTTGTCATAGGTCTTTTTCATTTAATGATCATGTGATCACTTCATATCTTTCTTTGTTTAATTTTATGACACAGCATAGTAGTCCTGGGTGTCCTTTTTACAGCAAATGGTAAAGTACTGAAATTTGACAAACATGGCTGCAGCTGGGGTATCCTTCATGAGAAGTTTTAAGTGAACCCAAACTAGAAATGTACTGAATGCTTACCTGCCATTCTGAGAGATGTACTGGGAAAGGGATCCCACCACAGGTGTAATGTTCTTCTGAAAACCTACATTCACGTAACCTGAGTAGAGTGAAATAGTATGGTGGGAACAATAATATACCTGAGAACTGTCATAGGTTCACTAATGAAATACATGAACTTGTGGAGATGTTTGGATTGGGCCCATAGTTTATAAATGCCTACTTCTGAATATGGAAAGCATTGATGTGAATGTTAAGTGGCTATTTTTATGTAAAGCAGATTTGCTACTGTAGTACTTTTACTCTGTATTTGATAGTGTAGTTAAAATTTGGCAGTGATCCTAAGAAATAATTTCTTATATAATCTATACCTTCCTTTTGATTTTCTAGGAATAATTTATTTGGAATTGTAGTGTGTTATATAAATTCATCATTGTTTTTACAGACTCTGAGTGTAGTGAGCAAATGATTTCTAATCAAGATTTTCAGGTTCCTGTTCTTAATTAAGCTTAGTATTGTGTATAACTCACTTTACTACAATTTCCAGTGACAGCCATGTAAATTAGATATCATCACAAAGGTTCTGGAGATTTATATTGTTATAAGGATACACTGTAGCCTTTTACCATAAGCTAAAGTATGTTTTCCTGGCATGTAGAAATTCTGTATGAACCTGCATTTTGTCATCCAACTTTTGAGCTGATGTGTATCTGCTGCATAGTCTGCGGACATGTTTTACAGCTCTTCTGTACTCTCTGTGGTGTTTCTCCCACCAAATACACTTTGGATAACACTGAGTAGATAGCACAAATTGGAGGGATTTATATCTTGTAAAGCTAAGCATAAATTATTTTGATTAATACAGCTTAATATCATTCTTCTGTAGAACTGTATGCACATTACAGGATGTACTCTGATGGTAAGTCTCTCATTATGGAATATTATTCACCCCCAAATTGTCCTCTGCATCTTCCAGCATTTGATTTTCATTGGTATGATTTCTGACTCTTCTTTTAATATGCATACTTCTGAAACACAATTTAGGTGTTTTTTTTTTCCCTAATGAATCATCATCATGTGCTATCATCAAAGGTTATTCACTGAAAACTTGAGGAAAAGGCAATGAAAACTAATTTTGATTGTTAATGGAAATGTATTTTTAGTCTTAAACACCTTCCCTCAGCAATAATTATAATTATGCCTCTTGGGTGTGTTGGACTTCTACATTTACATCCAGCAGTTCTTTTTCATTTAGTAGTTAATCTTTTACAGAACACTGCAAATTCATACTTCTACCTAACATTAGGAAAGTCAAGAGAGTATATTCATTTATCCATCCTTTTAAAATATGGAGGTGTTTTTCCTCTGTTACTGAGAGATGGCTGTGTTTATACTGTATATAAGCTAAAGCATTTATATTATTGTACAGTGAAGTTCTGACTGTCACTTCTAGATCTGAAAAACATTAATTCAGTCTGTTCATATAATTTATAAGGATTAACACCAAGGTAATTAGGTATCTTTGTAGAAACAGATTTCTGCTATTCAGCCACTAAGTTACAATTTTTGTAGAAAAGTAGAAGCATAGAAAGTGTATTAATTTGGGGGTTTAGAAGCTAACTTACGGGTACATGTCATAGTAATAAATAAAGACTGAATTAATTGAGCAATATGTCACTACTAAAGTAGTTATTAAAATATGAGGCTTTTTTTCTCCTGCAGTATTCTCCTGTCTAGTTGTTAACCACATGTTTGCACAAACCATTGAGGTACAAATCCTCCCCTTGCTACTGGAAAAGAGTTCAGTTTGAAAAGGGATTGATGCGTGCCTTTTCATCTGACTTCCAGCAAAACCTTGCCCACATGTTTAAGGTCTTGTGATTAAAGTTCTGGTCCTCTAATAAAAAGTGGAAATGTGCAAGTAGCATTAATTTGTGTGAACTTTTTTTACTGTAAGTATGCAGTTTTTCAGAGTTTAAGAAATGGTTAAAATTAATCCTGTGTGCGGTTACTGAGAGAAGAAACAGGCAACAAATGTCAATAAATCTAGATCTGTTTGAAGCAAACGTCACTAAATCTTAGTCTTGACTGCTCTCTGGTAGTGTCAAGAGCTGCTCTGTAAGATGAATTTGAGGGGAGGATGAAAAAGGTACCATATTAAACCACAGCACTGATAAGTTTAGTTAAGAGGCAGAAGATGTGTCCTTGCAGTGACATTCAGTGGCCAATATTTGTTTCCCTTTAAATAATATGCTGTACATCTATGAGAATGATGGCTTGGTGTTTGTGACATTGCATCTTCACCAAGGTTACTGGCTCCAGGACAGGCAGTCTCTCCCCTCTTTCTCTCTCACACCCTGTCAATAAATATCCACTTGTCTGAGGAAGTGAGATACAGATTTTACAGCTGACACCAGAGCATCTTCATTTCCAGAAGCAATGAGTTTCAACACATGTGAGTGTGGAGTAGGAAAAAAAAAATTAAAGGGATGTAATCTTTCAAGTCTTTGTCATAAGAAAGCAGTTACCCCTTCCAGACAACAAAACACAGGGTTCAGCAATAGTATAACATGTAAGGTCTTCCTGTGAAGCCAAAAATTCCTGTTATCACAACAGCATGTTAAATTTAGCACAAAGCTTTGTCTTGAAAACAGGTAAATATATTACCCTTTCCATATTATGTATGAATATATATATTTCCACTTTAAAAGGGGAAAGTAATTTAAGAACAATATCATATATACATTGTGATTTTCTACTCTATTAATTCAGGGTGTTTCACAGTCTGGTATTAGATAAACCCCTTCACTGTTCTGTTCTACCCAAACATGCAACTTCCACAGCTCTCTAAGGACAAAGGAGATACTCCATACATGCAAATGAATGCATATGTAATAAACCAGGGTATCCAACACTGGGATTTCTATTATAGGTGGAGTTTTTGAGTGAAAAGTTATGCAACAAAATGAACAAATCTCAATCAATTGGAAAATATCTTTAATTTTCTAATCTGAAGCCTATTCTTTGCCTAAAGAGAAAATAAAGCACTTCTGTGGGACGTTTATTAATCTACTGTTTAACCTCTAATTCTAATTTATGTAAGCTTAACATCTGTGAATAAAAAGACTTTCTTACTCATTCTTCTTTCGTCTTTTTTTTTAATTTTAAAACAAAAATGTGTTAAATATAACTAACAAGTCTGATTTATCGTTAACTTTTACTAAGTTGCTAATATGGTCTCTTTTGCTCTCCCTCCCCTTGTCCCTGCTTCTTCTACTCCCCAACCTTCCCTCAACCTCCAGTTGTGGTTCAAGTCCTGATTTCTTACCACCAATAGTGCCACCACAAGAGGTAGAATAAAGTGCTTCATAACATTTTAAAGCTGCTTAATGGCCTATTTGCATCAATACAATAGGCAGCACCAATTCATTCTCCCATGAGGATATGGTTAGCCATTACAGAAGCAGAGATATAACCGTATCTACACTACTTTTTGCAGTGTGGGAGCAGCTTTTTCTGGCAGACTGGCTGTATCATACAGATTTCCTGCTATGAGCAGGACTAAGGCTAGATGTCCTTCTGAATATCATTTTCTGAGACTTCTTGGGATTTCCTGCTTTGCATCAGTTTTAGGATGTGTGGAAATACTTAATGTGTGGTGTTGGCTTGCCAAAGAATCTTAATCTCCAAAAAGAAGCCTCTGAAATGTCCAACCTGAAAACAGGTTGCTTGATGCTAAAAAATGTGGATCAGTTGAGAGCTGGTGTTTCCTGTTGAGAATCAAGTCCTGGGATCTTTCTACAGAGCTAATAAATCCTGTGCAGGACAGTATGCTATAGCAGAAATGTCTTTGAGATTTAAGCTTTTATTTCCCAGTGCAATAGATAAAAGTATTTCAGGTTAAAATACAAATATATGATAAAGGTTTTTTTAAGTAGCTTGAATGCACAGATTGCATTTGCAAAAGTCGTGTGTTAATAAAACATATTTGTGTGCTCAGGAATTTCTTGTTGCATTATTACCTCTGCATGTCTTACACAAAATTTTTGTCTAAATATGAGGAATTGTTTAGATTGAGGACTTTCTAGGAAAACCTTGCTAATAGACTCTTTGGCAGAAATTGTCTACAAAGTTCTCAATTATGGAGCAAAGTATTTTCAGTCTTTAAAAAAAATTGCTTTGGAAATTCTGCTACTTTGAATCACAAATATATGATAAAACACCCCTGGTTATCTGGTTGCAAGGAAACCTAGAAAGTATTGCTTTTCTCCAATGTTTCTACAGAGTGTAAGTTGTGTCTTTTGAGTTCCTGTTTCTTGATGAGAAGCCACCAAAGACAGTGATTTCCTCTCTTCCTTCTGCCTCTCTGAAGTAGGAGACTTAAAGGCTGCTTTCAGCCTTTTGTATGAGGCTTAAGAGGTTTGATATAGGATTGGTAGGTGTCAGTCCAATTATGTAAGTTAAAGCTTCTTATAGCATGCTTGGGTATGCAAAATGCTGTTCTGTTTCTAAAATGTGGGTATTGGTTAGTCTCATTCCCATATAATATGTTCAATGGGTAAAGAGATTAAAGGTGGCTGGATCTCGTTGTCAGTGCTTGAAACTGGCATGACCTGTTGTTTTTAATCAGACTTTAAATGGTGTAATTGTGTGCCTCTTCAATATTTGTATCCATACAAAAGGACGTTATGACTGATAATCATAGGACAGTGACTTAGGAACTTTCTCGCTTGGATGCTCAAATATTGGAATAGAGAGATGTAAACTGAAACGTCAGAATCAAATGAATAGAACTGTGACAGCTGAAGATTTGCAATTGTTTTATCTGCTAAATATGGACCTAGCATGTCCTAACCATACTAAATGCTGTAGATGTGTAAAATTGCTTTCAAAATATTTAGCATAGCAAAAAAATTCCATGCAGTTATTACAAAATTTACAGTATTTTCTGCCAAGTTCACTGAACTGTAAATTAGGAGCAGTAAATTAATTGGGGTATCATTCGATTTCTTTCAATTTTTTTACTATTTGTTGCTGTGTGATCTTCTAGAGAGCAATTATGGATGAAAAGCATAGCAAGAACTGCTTGGCAGCTTTACTGAAAACTCCTGTGTGAGTTAAGTTTTAAGAAATTTATATTCTTTCTGAACTTTTCAGAGTTATAAGATTCTGATAATTAATGTGGGACTGAAAGAATAAAAGAATCTCATGTCAGAAAGCAAGCCCTACAAAGAGCAATGAGATGCTATTCCTGAAGGGTGGAGGATTAAGGTTCTGGTGCTCTTTAGTTAAAAAAAAGAAACCAAAACAAAGCAAAATAAAAAAATCAAAGACAAACACCCCCCCCCTCATAAAAAGAACATTTAAGAAACCTGTTTAAGTCTTTATCCCTTATACCCAACAAATAGTCTAGATGCACTCTTGTAAAATGTCTATAAAATCATATGACAGTTTTCTATACATTTATCTTCTGATGTATTCAAAGTATCATCTGCTGATCTTTAGTGAAAAATTGTATCTTTTTATTCTTTTCTATTAGCACTGCATCTTTGAGAGGGGTGATAACTGAATTCTGCCTTATGTGTCAGCAAAGAGAAGTGTTAATTTACAGCTATAGAGTCAGGTTTTAATCCTCCTATTGCACTTTTGTAATCTGAATTCCGCGATCTTGAAAAGCACACGTTGAGTTAAGTTAAAGCAGAATATAGCTCACAATAACTGTTACTGGTATTGTGCACCATACTCTAGTATGGTAAGGTTGGCTTTAAGCTCCCAACCTGGGTTTCAAAGGTGTTAGCACATAGAAAACTACATATTAACTGTAAAATGGTAGCTACAGACAAAAACACACAAATATTTACTCCTTACCACAACTTCACATCAAGCTCAGAAAAACTTTAATACTAATTTAATCTGCTTGTTAAACACAAGACCACATTACCCTATTTCAGATGTTTTCTGAACCCGTGTCTTTATTAATAGGAATAGCTCTGAGAGGGTAGTAAAACCTTAACCTCAGGTCTGACATGTTAGTAAAGGTTTTGATTCTCTGATTCCCAACCATAGTTAATTTCAGGTAGAGCTGTGTTATTAAAAAAAAAAATAAATTGCTTTTTACATGTTTTGCGGTATGTTAATATTGTTATTTTCAGAAATATTTACACAGGACTAACAGATCCTATCTAATATTATTGACTCTAGACTAGTAATTAACAATTCTGGAGGCTACTAAAGAGGCTCTGGTGAAAGTAATTGTTCACTCTAAGGAATTCTGTTACAGACATGATGAAGTTCATTGCAAATTTTTCTTATTAGTTTACTAATGTATGAGGGGTTTTTTTGCTAGGCAAAGGAGAGAGAGGTCATCTATTAAATTGTATGTTTTTCAATTTGGTAAATGGTGAGTTTTCACAGTAGTTCACAGGGAGTTCTATTCAGTTACCACTTACAGTAAGATGCAGTGCTACCTCCCTGTGCACCACTTGGAGTGTTCATACCTGATCTAGGACCCTTGATTACTCTTCTGTTTATGGGTACACACCTAAATACATAATTTGCAAAAGAAATGTGATCTGTAATAGTTGCTATATTTCTTGAAACGGGTATAAAGTATTACCTGGGTCTTGAACCAGTGCTCTCTTCACTGAAGTTTTTTATAAATGTGATTATCAAGAGATATAACAATGCCAAAGTAACAAAATATACCTTATGTTTACGCTATAACTGAATTATTCTTGCTAATTACAGTAAGTATTTTTAGTCATTGATTTATGCAGCCACTAAACCACTGCATTTATCAGCTGAGTGTTTTTTTTCTCCTTGGCTTTGATGTTGCCAGTGTATATTTAATCTCAATTTATTTCTACTAGTCATTGTTATATAAAACCTAATGTGTGGAAACACAATATTTATCCCAGCAGCTGTTAAAAATCTGTGGATATGGATTAATGTCAGCTTTTAAATGTGTGGTGCTTTAGTTAATTCCATCCAAGGACAGATGATATCATCCACTAGGAAGGAATATATTAAAAGCTGTCAGCCAGAAGGTAGTAAAAGTAGGTGATATGTTATAAGGAGGACTAAAAGGTCATTCAAAGAAGAGATATTGCTAATAAGTCAATTAAAATTTTCAAGCTGACATTTTACAAATTTCTGTGTAAGCCCTAATACGTTTTCAAAGCTAGCAAAATTCACATCCAAGATGGAAAAACAGGGGTCATGGAGAATCTGCACAGTTCCTTCATGAAATGAGCAAGGTGGGAGCTGGCTGCTTTAGGTTAAGTCATTGAGCAGATCAGACTTGAGAGGGCCAATTGTTTAGACAGGTTAGTGTTGTCAGGTCTGTATTTGTAAGTACAATATGCAAGTATTGCTTATGTATACGTAATCAAATTTATTTCAATAGGTGCCTTTGGCATTGTTTGGCAGTCCTTTCCAAGGCTCACCTGGATTATGTGCAAGTAATTTTGTCTGTATGGCTAGATAGGGATTATGTACGGATATATTTATTTATTTATTTAGATTCCATTTAAATGTGAGAGAAAATTCTTTTAAATTTACTGTCCAATGAGTGGGTAGTCACTATATAATACACACTGTAGCAATTTATTCAGGATGTGCTTTGATACAATCTTTTTGTCAGGTTTCAAGGCTCAAGATTAAATGCTAGTAGAGGTGGGAATGCAATCTGTGTCAAGGAACTAAACCCTTGCTTCCAACTTGTGTTCATCCCTTGTAAATTTATAAAGTTTAGATAAAACATGAAAAAAATGCTTAGTCTGGCTTAACCTGCTTAATGATATTGGAACATCTGACTGCTTCAGTGAAAGAGAAAAATACTTGAGTACCATTCAGTTCCAGGCTCAAAATTCAGAAAATTCAGCATTAAGCTTATTTCTATTTTGTGTTCAAAGAAAGGGAGGCATATTTGATGAAAAAAAATTTCTTTTATGGAACATTATCTAAATCCCAAAGATTATATTTTTCTCTCAGACCTATGGAACACATTTTGTACAGTAAATACCAAATGGATGTTTAGATTTAGTATTGATTAGAACTCAGATTAAAAAACAATAAAAATCATAGTTTATAACTTGAAGTATATAGAATATTTTTCTTTTTTTCCATGCAATTGAAATAGTTTCTGCACATTTATTGTTGTGAACTCTGTAGTTCACAGTGACCAAAGAGCACTGTATTTGTTTGATTTTGAACACGGTCTAAAACATATAAAAAGCATTCTGTCAGAGTCTTAGACATGGGATCACAGAGACTTACCTCTTTCCACCTGAAATGCAGCTCTTGACAAATTGGGGGTTTTTTTTATGCTAAGGTTCGTTCAAGTTTGCGTGGGGTGGTGTTAGGTGGGATTTATTTTGTGGTTTGTTTGGGTTTTTTTCTTCCTCTTATTATACTTTTTTCATGTGATAGTTAAATATCTTGATCCTCAGATGTTCTTAGGATACCTTTTTCTCAGATAATCTGGGATCTGAAGACTCTGTCTAATTTTTGGTAGTGTGGAGATGATACTTATGGATTCTCCTACTTGTCAGTCAACAAGGTATCAACAAAGCAAGTATTTCAGTGATGAATGATCAGACAGTAGTAGTCATATTCCAGTTTCATGTCTAAAATATAAATTTTCTTGGTTTGCATGCTTTTCTTGATCAGATTTCTTTTTTTCTGTGACCTTCTTACAGAAGATCTGTAGTCTTCAGATATTTTCTTTTCTACAGTCTGAATGTATATTTAAATCTGCTTATTACTCTGTTATCTANCTCAGACAGACCCACTACATCTAGAAAAGGTGGTTGCGTTAGTTTCATTCTAGATTCATAGTATATGTTACTTAGTTCAGTATACCAATGCAAAAATAAAACTAATGAACCAAGCTGGAAAATATGTGGAAGGTCTGCTGCAAAGTCTTTAAAATCCATCAAATTTACTTGCATATGATTACAGGAGTAAAAGTAAAACCCCTCACTCCAAACCCACAGGCATTTTTTAATAGTCTGATAATAATACACTTTGCCTGATACATAGTAGTATTTGAAAGATATGTTTATATGCCTGTGATTCTGTGCATGCACACTCTATGTGCATATCTATAACACAAAAATATTATATCATGTCTGTATCCACTAATCTAACATGATTAGATTGGCCCTGCTTGTTTCACTTGACAGGCAGGCAGTGACATCAATCAAAACTTCTGCCATTCATGTTGCTTTTCACAGTGCCAGTGAGAGTCCTGACAGATTTCTTTGAACTGGGATAGCAATAACATCAGGATTTTGGTTTTTGCAAGGTGGAGGGATAGTCATTCATGTATATGGATCATTTCCATGTTTAATCTGTGTGCATTTAAGCTTGTATCTAAGTGGCATGATAGTGTACATTAAGAGATACCCAGGTGTTCTAGATAAACTGAAGCATTTGTGTTCTGCACCAAAAGATGATTTATTTCAAGATTGGATGAGTATTTTCTGCACGTGACAAAAACATGTCATGGAAAACTTTTGTGTTTTGTTGTTTGTTGTTTGGGGTTTTTTTCTTGACAAATAATATTTGGAATTTTTTTTCCTATGAGACATTTAATTTTGTTTGAAAAGGAACGGAATATTATAAAAATGTGTTTAAATTTTATTTTCCTGAAAAGGTGTAGTAGAAAAAAATCAACCTCTACTTTCAACCTATATTTTCTATTGTTTTCTGTTTCATATTCATCCTGAAGTTACTGCAAACTAGTAAATGTGCTATGGTTATCAAATTCAATGAGACCAAAGCAGGAAATCTTTATCAGGTAACCTGTTGTCCTGAAAACATTCCAAATACACGTGACAATGTGGAGTCCAATTTTGCTCCATATCGGTACATGAATTTTCTTCTGTCCTTTCCTAGAGCTGTAAATTAGGGTAAAACAAACAACCCAGATGAGGCTGTAATTACACTGGTACAGCGTGTCTCTGGCTTCAGCCTGTAGTTCATATAGATCAGTTGCACCTGATTCTTGTGTTCCCTCATTTCAGGGTAGAAGAAAGGTGGGAGGGAAGAAAAAGAAGAATGAACAAATTTAAACTTTGAGTGGAAATGCAGCCGAAGTCTTTGATTTCCTGATAAATTCCTGTTTCCATTACGCTACCACTGCAGACTCTCAACCCTTATGGGTACAAGTCTGACGAGACTCAGAAGTTCCTGTGCTCCCAGAGAGAAGGTGTTCCACATGTTGACTGCATCTCAGTCAGGAGAACACTTTCTGCTATTGTGTTGTTGTCCTAGAACCATGCCCTTTATTTTTAATTATGATCTTTATTATCCATGTGTCTGTCTGGGGCAAGGACCTCAGAAGTTGTAAAGAGTCTGGAGTGCATTCTGGCACTATACTAGTTGATTATTTTGAAAGTAGAGCAGGGTGGCTAATTTTCCATATGTTACTAATTTGGTTAATTTTATGTATCTTTTGAGCTCTTCAGTTCTTTTTAAACTTCTACTAGAAATAGGTAG
This sequence comes from Brachypteracias leptosomus, assembly GCA_013401335.1. NCBI lineage: Eukaryota > Metazoa > Chordata > Aves > Coraciiformes > Brachypteraciidae > Brachypteracias > Brachypteracias leptosomus. The sequence continues at coordinate 6,006 of VYZX01007016.1, read as the reverse complement.
TTTTTTCTGTAGCAAAGCTACTGGTATGCTAAATGCAATTTTGGTGGCTAGAAAACCACTTAATATATTTTTACAAGGTTTTTAGCTGAGGTGAAAAAGACGTTTGTATAGCTTCTATAGTATATGTTATGTATTGTATACTGTTGCCTCAGCTTTTATCTCAAGGTATTGAATTGTTTAAAGTGGTTATATCAGAAGTTAAATCATGGATGACATAGATGGCACAAAGATATTTGATAGATATCTTGTGATGGATATTGATGCATTGTGACTTTAATAAGAATTTTGGTTCAGTGGATTGATAAGCTCAGAATTGTTTTCTGCTGATGATGCACTTGATGGAGAGTTACTTCTGCCTTAAGTCCTAAACTCAGTTTGGCTGTTCAGCTGGGAAATATTTTCTGTTCTCTCTGACTTAATCCAAAATGCTACTTAGAAAAGCACCTAGTCTTTATTGGTGGGTTTTTTTATTTTGTGTGTATATGCGTGTCCTGCCCAGGGGATATATTTTTAGAGAGATAGAAGCTAAAGCAGAATTACTTCAGCTACTTCATTGCTGAAGCTTCCAAACACAGTGAATAAATACTGTTATGTTTTAAAAAAAAAAAAAAATTAAAAATTAGGCTTTTGGAGTAGCCATTCAGTAATGGATACACTACTGTGAGTGAAATATCTACTTTTTAAGTGCCTCCTGTGCAGTACCAAATGTTAATGTAGGTGCCACATGGGAATACCCTCCACAATGTATAAGATGAGTGAGACACTTCAGAGTGGGATCCAAAACAGCTGGCAAAGTGAGAAATGCATTATTGTAAAGCTAGTTCACATTAAAACTAATCAAAATAAGGTGCTGCAGATGGGTATATCCTAAACGAAACTGTCATTTAATTGACATCTCTCCACCTGTGTCCTTTCTTTAGAAACCAACCCAACAATCAAGGAATGCTCTTGTCATGTAAAAGACTGTAATAAATTGTATAAATACTGCTCCCTGTCCCCTCAGGTGAATGTTTCCCTTTTCCTCATTCCCTTCCTTCCGTTGTTGTTGCGGTGCGGTGAGCTGGACATTTACTCCCCACTGCCTTTCTTCCTCTTTCCCCTCAGGACAGTGACAGTATTAGCAAAGGAGAAATGGAAAGGGCATCATAGTCTTAGGAGATCCCATACTAGCTGTCCAGAAACAAGTCATGTAGTTTCGTATCATACTAGTCACTTCCAATCTAGTAATACTGGTGCAAACATGGCAACTCTCCTTAAATCTTTTTTTCTGAAGATTATATGATAAAGAGTAGCTGGAATACTAATCTGGCCTTTATGAAATAATCCTTTGTTCCAGTAGTACTTTTTGCTTCTGCTCAACAGAGGTGAGCATGCTGTTTCTCTAAATAGGATGTCAAATCCACAGAATTGTTTCATGTATCTTTGAGTAGTATGAATTCACTGGATGGACTCTACTAGATCATTCTCTGGAGGTCGTGACAGAAGGTTGACTAGAAATCTGTGGAGGTATAATCCTGAAATAAATTTCAAGAGGACTTAAGAAAATTTTGGACTTGAAAATACATGTATTGTTTGGGAGAAGTATGTAAAGAATTATCTGAAGTTTTGAAATGAACGACTTTAAAAGAAAACATTGGGAAAATTGTGATTTAAACATGTAATACTCATGGGGAAAGGGTAAGTATGATGGGTGCAAAGTATTGATTTTATTTGTGAGAATTGTAGCTGATATAGCTAAACTTACCTGCCTTTCATGGGTAGGATACTTCTTTCTTTTCAGTAAAGAATTGTGAGGTACCACTAGAAAGTTTGAATATTATTCATGTTAAAGTACTGTATGTTTATTGTGATTTGCATTTTGCTTTGTGGTATTTGATTTAAAAGCTCTATATAATTCTATTTCCTATCTAAACTGTGTAAGTTGAAGCGTCAACCGCAGATGTGAATTGACCCAGGAAAATTGCAAGATTCTCATAATGCATAGAGTGATTTTCCCAAATTTAAACATGGAATCAATAATATAATGGTACCTGGAGGTCTATATTTCTAGCCTTCTGTATCAATCAGTAATTGTATTCCAAGTAGTGTATCATTTCTCTAAATCAATGCACATCTTAGTTATTGACACAGTGATGACATCCACATGTAACATAAGAAAAAAAAAATAAATCTGTTTCAGCACAGACCAATTCAATCCCTCTTGAATCAATCAAAGTTTGGAATGGATTAAATGATGCAGACATTTGCCTTGGAATAATTCTGAAAAGCTGTCCCCTAAACTGGTTTGCCTAATCTGATGTGCTACCTTGTTGCATGTTTTGATATGTGGAATCAATCCACTTCCTACAACGATGTAAAGATTATTTTTTACAAGAGAAGTAAACTTAATAACATTTAAGTGTGCTTTAAGTGTTGCAATGAATTCTCTGATTCATACATTGGTTATGTAACGGTCTTCCAAAACCACTGAAAAATGCTCCTTTTCATCAGGAAAAAAAATTCTTCATTGTTTTTATTTTTTTTCTTTTTTTGCCTTTAATAGAATCATAAATAAGGCTGACTACTCTGGATTCTATTACTATGTAAAAGCTATTTTAAAACATCTAACCATCTGCCTAATGGCTGGTAATATGTTTCTAATGGTCACTCTTGATAAGATACTTTCAATTTGCTACAGTAATAGTAATCAAACAGCCAAGCACATTCTACAGTGATGTGACTGTGATTGTTCACCACTTTCCTATCAGCAAAAGGGTTGTTACAGTCTTTCATAGAAAAAGAATAGCAGCTTTAGAAGTTTTCTGTTTAAACAGCATATTTTCTGGGTGAGAAATATGGATCTGAAATGGGAACTTATCAGATGTTATACAAATGGATAGTTTTCAGGATTTATGTGTCCAGGTGTTGTGGCTACTGTGGTTATAACAGTTCAGTTTAACTAATAATTGTTCTTTTTTTTTTTTTCTGGGACAATATATACTGAATTGCTGTCATCTAGGGCCTTTCATTCTTTTGTGTGATCCTGGCAGCTGGTGACGGCTCTGCAAATTATGAGTTTCTTGGCTTAAAACAGACTAAATTGCAGACAAAACAAGCTATCAGCTGAGTAAATACTGCACCTCTGTTTGGCTTCAGTGAGAAGAAGGAGATTAGCGTGAGTACTTAGTGTTCATAATTACTAGTAAGAGGCAAATAGTAGGCTCAGGCTGACTGGAGATTGTTCCATTATATCCAATTAACACCCACTTGATTATTGTTAATTACTTGTGTTGGATGACAGAGAAGTAAAGATGTCATACTTCAAACATACAAATACCATCTGGGTCATCAGAATGCTGACACTGATAATATCGTGCTCAGTCTCAGATGCTACTAGGTATTTATACAGTTTTTAGGCTTCACTGTTTTTATCACTTCTTAAAATTCTCCTTAAGTACGCTGCCTACATGAAGATTTTTCTTTTATTTAAAAAAAGAAAAAAAGCTATATTTTTCCTGTTAAGAGATCTTTTTTATCCTGAATAACTCAACAACACAAGATTTCTGTTGATAATAATTTCTTTATAAAGGCCTTTTTATGAGATAACCAGTTGAGGCTGAGACTCAATGTGTGGTGGACATGGGTAGAATGTAATGTGTCTGTCGTGCCAGTATCAGAGTTAGGATTTTTCAAATTTAATATCCTGGGATACCCATCTCCCTTAGACTTCTTCAAAACATGAAAAGATCAAATGTAGTGGTGTACATAAATATTATTGTCACTTTTCTTGGTTACTGGTAATGCATTGTCATAAATGATTGAAACTAGTATCATAAAAAGGTGAGTTCCCCCAGTGCAATGAGTTAATGAACACCTTTCTCATTTTACATTGTAATATATATTTAAACAGTAAAGGAACCGGCATTAGAAAGTCTATCGAAATAAGGAATTCCTGAGTATATTTAAAGATTTAAACAGGGAATTGAATATCTTGATGAGTCATTTGGAATCTATAATGTTAAAATAGTCTCTTTTTAAAGGGCATTCACAGCATTAAAAATCACCTTCCAAATACTGTAAATATATATATTTTATAATGAATAGATATCAGTGAAATGGAATATTGTCATAGGATAATAGGTTCAGGCTGATGAATGCCAAAGCAGAGCCAAAATGCTCAATTTTAAGGTATGGGACATTGATCCTGTGGCAATCTTTTATTACGATTTACTTTTATTTCTCTTATGCCACCTGGCCAACGTGGATACCATCATATTGTCTGAATGGGACACTTAGAATCATAACATGTAGAAAACTGTCTAGAAGCTTCATATTATGTTATGCTGCTACTTAGAGGATCGCAAAAGGAACACTTGTCAGACTCATTTCTTACTTTTGCAAAATAATTTGTGCCACTCAAGATGAAAAAATACACTATCCACATTGGGTCTGTGAAGTGATGGAGCTTCTAATAAGCAGCATTTAAAGGTATGCTATCCAGCTTTATAACATAGCAAAGAAATAGGACAGCACATTTCTGTATTTGTTCTTCCTTTGCAGTGCTGTACTATCCTTTTGTGAACATTTTCTTGGTTTTTTTGGTTTGTTTTAGCCTTTTTTTAGTATATCAAGTGACAGTCATTCCTTTAAGTATATGATAATAGATCACATCTCACTGCTAGGTTTTCCTTACTGTAAGCTGTATAACTCAATTTTTAATGACCCTTGTTTTTCTGTTGTGCATATACCGGACTCAGCAGAATCTGGTTTTGACCCTTGTTTGTATTGGCTTCTAATCTGATTTACATATGTTAAACTGAATGCTCATTTCAGAGCTTGTATAGAATCAAGCTATATTTATCTACATTCCTGCAATAAATAGACTGAATTTGCAGACAAGAAAGGTATGGTGAAAACCTCCTGGAAGTCCCTCTTTTTACCAGAACGAAGCACAGTGAATTAGGTAGTTCTGTTATTTTCAGGTGTTCTTTAAGGGAGTGCTTAGGAAGTTTTACTTGATTTATCTTAGACGTAAGTAATCCTTAGTTTGGAGCAATGGTTTAGAACTTGACTGAATGTCCGTTTTGTGAAGTAATTATCCTGATTTCCTTGCTAAATGTTATTTTATGCATTACATTTAATAGCCTCTTTTTCTTTGGTATAGTAGAATAGTGATAGTGCCTTCCATCACTTAGGAATAGAATATGGTTTTCATAATGCTTGGGAGGCACACTGTGTGTATTTGAGCACATGAACGTATAGGTAAGAAGTACTATTCAATTTTTTTTGGTGACAGCTTCAGGTGTATTTTGTTTACAGCATACGTAATTTTAGTAGTGCAACATTCTTTCAGAATCCTGATTTCCTATAATGAAGAGCATCCCATACTTTCTTGAGAATTAGTTTCCCTGGTAGGTTTTTGATGGAGATCTGATAGCTCAGTAGCCCAATAACAGATATTGTTCCTATCTTAATCTTGTGCTGGACATCATTCCTCTGGCTCGAATATACACTGTCTAATCAAGAAAACAGCCAATAGATGGCTTAGCAGATATTCCAGTGCCATAGCTGTTTGGTGCTGCTTTAGTTATGAGGCAAAGCTGAAAGCTAAGATAGTCATACTTGTGTGTTTTAAGGTATGGACAAGCTATGAATCTTAACCAAGTAAACTACTGAGAGATGAGCTTCCTCTTTTCACTGCTGTGCGGAGCAGAGTCCTGAAACAACAGAGTATCAGCATATATTGTGTATGTTCTAATAGTGTGTAGGATACTAAACTGTCAGGTTCTTGATACGCAGACATACTTCTTCTTATTTGTTGCAGTTCAGATTCCAAACTTGTCTGTTTAATTTTTTGGAAAGTGTTCCATAAGTGTCTTTGTATGTTTGCGGGAGATCAATGGACAACACGTACATGGACTAATGTAATCCAAGCATTGCCGTTTACTTGCCTGAAGCTCACTCGTTATATACCCCCCAGCGCCGACCACGCTCTGGAAGCACGACTCTTGATTGGTGCAACAAACT
>VYZX01007015.1:90094-102716 GCA_013401335.1 Brachypteracias leptosomus | reverse complement strand
CAGATGCACTGAGTGACTAAAACTGGGTAATTTTAACATATTCAGCCTTTTATAAAAAGTATTTTCTACCACACATATTTTCTGTTAATAAACTCTCTTTTTCTCTTTCTGTTTACAGGACAGGGTAACGTTCCGAAGAATCATTGTAAAAAATAATGCCAAAAAGAGAAGAATGTATGAAAATTTTATTGAGTCATTGCCATTCCTGAAATCTTTAGAAGTAAGATTTCTATTGTATTATTTTAATTGCTGTATCAGAGGTATTTGATAATACTCTGCTTTTGCAGAGTTTAAATTTGGAATTAAAATTTTCTCCACAATAAAATTTCCTTCTGTTTTGCAGAAAGACCATATTTTGATATTGCTAAATTTTCAGGGTAAAGAACTATTGTTAATACTGTAAATTTTTTTTAAGTGTTTTTTTTTTAATATATTCACCTTCATTTTCTTAAGCTTAACTTTACTAGATATTAGCTAATAAATTAAAAAGTTACTTAGGGAATTTAAAAATATTTTAATTTAACAGCTATATTTTTACAGGCTTGCTTTTCTGAAAATAATTTTTGAAGACTTAGGATATATAGACTTCTTACGAAAACTGAAGCTCTATCAAAACATCTAGTTGTTAAGACTGCAATATACCCTCTGGAACACTATTCAGCAGTTCTTTTTTTAATTACTGTCAAAGTAGGAAAATAGAGATACTCTATTCTGGGCAAAGGTTCATGAAAATAAATATGAAAGGGCTTTTTAAGTATAATATCGTAATGTTAACCAAATATTTTGTATATTTTCTTTTTTTGAATGAAGGTATCTGAGCGTTTAAAAGTGGTTGATGTGATTGGCACCAAAGTGTACAAAGATGGAGAACAAATCATCGCTNCAGATAGCCCTTGGAGGCTTCTTATACTGGAAATTCTGTAAGAGAAATAACTTGGAAGGAATATAAAGGTGGATACACAGGACTAAGGATCCTAAAATCTTCCATAGCATTGTTTTTCTCTGCATTTTTGTATACAGCACAGTTATGCCTTTTCATAAAAAGGCCTTGCTGTCAGTTATTTATAGGTATTTTGATTATTATGTAGTATGATTTTCACATGAAAAGTGATTTCCTCTGCAAAAGGTATCAAAAAGATGAACTTCAAGGCACTGGCTGAAAATATTTCAATGTTAGCATGAAACTAAAAAAGAAATTCCACGTCTCCTTTACTCACTTTATCTTTTTTTCTTCTACAGGGCGACTTGGCTGATTCTTTCTTCATTGTGGAATCTGGAGAAGTAAGGATTATAATGACAAGGAAGGTAAAGATCCCTAAAATACAGAATTTTATTAAAAAAAACCCCTTAATGTATTCTAAGTATTAAACAGTAATGCTACCATTATTACTAATTTTGCTTATGCAATTCTGAGTTCACCAAATCTCTCTCTCATTCTCTCTCTTCCTTTCTTTTTTCACCTGATATCTCAGGGTAAACAAGATGTAGAAGAGAATGGAGCAGTTGAAATAGCTCGATGCTCAAGAGGACAGTATTTTGGAGAACTTGCTCTTGTAACTAACAAACCACGAGCTGCTTCTGCATTTGCTCTTGGCACTGTCAAATGTTTAGGTATCGTTCAATAATATTTTTTATAATATATAATTATACATAATCTATCTGGTTGTTTTTACTGTGAACTCTGACTTTCTCCAGAATATAGGATTTAATTACATTTACCCAAATAAGACTGTTTAAGTACATCATCTGTGACTGTGCATTCCTGTTGACATTATTTATCTGCAAAAAATATTTGCAATTGACAACTGGTATTAAACACAAATTCTCCGATGTTTCTCTGATTGCATGGAAGTAAAAATTGTTTCAGAACAGTACAGAGGGTATTGCTGCAAACCATTTATAGCTATCAGATAAATGTCTAATACTCTGTAGAAAGGTAAGGTATTTCTTCTCTCAGTAGACTGCCCATCATCCAAGAAATAACTGTCGTAAAAATCCTGTCCCATTTTATCACCATAACATAAGCTTTAACAAATTCTTTGTCATCACCAGCTGTTAATTTAATCATTCTGACACACTGTAATCTCAGGCACAGGTAAAACAAAGACCATAGGAGTTGTGCTCATAGACCATTGCTTTTCATGGTCTAATGTTTAGCTCCTAAATATTTGTACCTTAATTATGGGAAAACTGCAAAGACAGATTTGGCATTCTTGAATGACAGTTTGATTACCAAGCCAGTAACCAAAATGTTTCTCACTTAATTATGAAGGTATTTTTTAACATCCTTATCTCCAAACACACAGAGATGATCACACAATACAGATCAAGATGAAAGAATAAGAGGTAGTGGTGAGGAAGAGTGTCATTATCCAGTATGCCTGAGTCACTAAGATCTCTGGCACTTGCCAAATAGCAGAGATCTTGAACTTTTCTCAGGAGACTACAGGCCACCTGGGTGGTTGAAGGGTGGTTGAAGTACGAAGTTTCCTCCTTGCTCTATTGGCTAGAACTATAGAGTTTATATTATGCTATCAGGTAAAGAAAATATTCTGGTTGGCTACACATTGACATTTCATGGGAATCACTGTCTCCAGCTTTTTATTTGTTTGCTGGGAAGTATCTATTGCAATATCCACTGTGGGTGGAAGCAAGTAAAAATAGCAAGGAAATATGCTAAGTCAGAGCCCAAGTACAGCAAACAACATCAGCAAAGGATGTTTGTTTGAAATCTAAAGGACCTTAAAGCTGTATTCTGTGGAAAAATCCAGGCCCCTCCAGACTTCTTCAGCAGCAATTGAGTGATATAATCTTAATGTGAAAATATTTTTAAAATAAGAAATGAAGCAAATTCTAAGTTTATTTATGAAGTTTCAAGACAGCAACGTGTTGGTTGATCTTGGATTTGCTACGGTAAGTGGTTCTCTTCTGTGCAAACAAAGTATATGCCTTAGTAATATCTGTCCTGTTGTCATATAAATTTTTACATTGGAATGTCATAAACACAAAGATTAGTGTCTGCAACTGATGAGCACATTATATTCTTTCTCTTTCTCTCCCCTTTTATCTTAGTTATGGATGTGCAGGCATTTGAAAGGCTTTTGGGACCTTGTAAGGAAATTCTGAAAAGAAACATTGCAAACTATGAAGAGCAGCTAGTTGCTCTGTTTGGAACAAACATGGACATTGCCGATCCCAGTGCATGAAATAAACATTGGAGCGACCAGATCTGTTATGAGAATATAGCACAGTAGTGGTTAGTCCACTGAGGAATTGTCTCTCTTCCTATAGATGCCAAGCATTTTCTGTGATTTTAAGACTGGGTTTGGGGGGGTATTTTTTTGATTTACTACAGTGGAAATACTAGTAAACAAACCAGGAATTTAATAAACTGTGGACTTGATTTTGGAAAGTGCTCAGCATTGGTGGTTCCATCTGGCATTAAGACAACCCATGGTAGCACAGCACCTTTCAGAATCAAGTCCTATAACACAGCATTTCCTTAAGGAGTAGATTTCAAAGAACCCACATGCAATGAACTTGTTAAACCAGCTTCTGTTCTTCAAAAAGGTTACAACTTTTCTGAAAGACTGTTAGTTTGAGTGTGATATGTTGAAAGTATTAGTGCACACAAAGTGTTTATATGTATTAATACAGAAGCTATACAGTAGATATTACTTTCTATTACAGTTGTCATGATTTTATGTTGCATTTATCACAGAAGTAGTGAATCACAAGACTAATCGTAAGATAAAGCATGACAATGCGTTTTGTGTAACGCTCATGACCCAAATCTGATTTTAACATTTTGTAATTTGTTTTAAAGTCCTCTTTGTTCAATATGTCATGTTTCAGCACGACATTGTAATATCTTATGCAATAGAGAGGACTTGTATATTTTTGCAATAAGCTGCATTTTTTTATTAGTTACATGTATTCTGTACAGTCTAGAGTGAGGACAGCTGACAAATTAACCTTAATGCTTTAAAAGCAAAAGCATAGGTTATTGTCATGTTCTACCTAATCATACATAACCTATATTGTTTTCCTTTTCCCTTGTTTTATATTTATGCATTTTGTCTTCTCTATCTATGCTTGTTCTCTAGTTATTTTTTTTTAGATCTCACCTTTTTTATCTGTTAAATCTTTTACCTATTTCAAATGAAATGATCTCTGTGTATCTCTCTTCCTGCAGTCTAATCTTAGCTATCAAACACCAGAGTCAATTACTGAAGTGATTGATATCGAAAGCCATGCTAAACTAAGCTTGTCCTTGAAACATTCTTATCAGGCAGCAAAAAAATATTTTTAATTTGAAAGATTAACACTTCAAAAGCTTTGCACAAGTCTGGAAAGTATGTCATTGTTAAAGCTAACATGTCCTGCTTTCAGAAACCTGTAGGTCATCATAAGATAATATCTTTGTAGCATGGGATACCTTCCGAGACTGAGGAGAGAGGATATAATGTTAATTAGGAGCACAGGGCTCATTGCTTACAAGGGTCTGTGACTGGAAATTTCAGGCACAGTCCAATTTTGATACTGCTTACTGACCTATGTTGATGTTGTCCATGGAAAGCTAGTGCACATAATGGTGATTGGCAGCAGTTGTGACAAAATGGTACTCCAAGAGTTGCAGGAAGGCTGCTTGTGCCCTGTTTCAAACACCTGAATTACGACATCTTTCCTTCTTAGATAATGACTTTTCTAATGACATATATTTGTGTATCTTGATGTAATTATTATCCTATAGTTAGTGATATGTTCTGAAAATTTATATAATCATACCTGTACATGAAATTATGATTATATAATATGATAAGAATATATAATTTATATCATGCAGCATGGTATAAATTATGTCATATTCCTAACAAGATACAATCTGAGCAAAATTTACAAATGTCATTTTTTTTTTTACCTAGAAACCTGGTATGAATAATTGCACATATGATAACTTGCCTTTGTACTTTTGATTTATGGAAAAAAGAGAAGCCTGTTATACTAGAAGGAAATATCAGGTAACCAAAATCTACATTCTTGTCATTCTGTATGTTCAATCTCTAAAAGCTACCTATATTTTGCACTAGCTTGATGTGATTAAGAAAAATGCTAGAAATTACTTGTATGGCAGTAAAATACAATCAAGGCCATAAAAGCCAGTCACGATATTTTCAATATTGTTGGTTATATTTAAAGTTTCCTTACAATAAACAACACTTTTATATATAAAAATCTATGTTTATTGATACTGTTGTGTTCTAATTGCATTACCATAAAGTTACAAGTGACCTATTTATATTCATTTATTAAAACATTCCTAATTCTTAACAATTTCATATTGATTTTCATAAATGATGTTATGTGGATGCTCTGTCTACTCAGATGAGATGCTGGTGTGGGAACTGTCATAGCTACTTTGTATTTGATGATTTGCTTGTAGTTTATAGCTGGGAAAAAGCTGTGGAGTGACAAATTTAAGATAATCAGAGAATTTTGATTTTCTGAGTCCCAAAGTACAGCTTCATGTTGCAACAGTTTTATTGTGTTGCTTTTGGGGACTGGATGATTTCTGGTATTTTCTTTGTTGGTGAATTCAGGGGGGTGTAACCAACAGTCATAAATTGTCACTTTGTAAGTTTCATCCAAATCATTATATCCTTCATCAGTCAGCACTTGGGATTTCTCCTGGATCTATTCATAAGTACGCTTCAAACATGCCAGTCTTTGTGTCATAAATGTGGCAAGTGTTCATCCTAAGAAGGAAATCATAACAAGTCACTGATTTTTAATGACCTTTCAAAAAAAGGTAGATAGTTCTTATAGTTTTAAAAAATACTATGTCATGTTTACCTTATGAGACTACCTGTGTCCTTACTTAGATTACCTGATGCTTCTATTATTGAAGATTTTTATTGTCCTTGTTTGTAGCCAGGTCGCTAAAGGAACAGGACTTTAGCAATTACTTGGCACATATGTGTTTGTTTCTCCTCTCTCTGCCCAGCCTCACCAGCACTTTATAATTCTGCAGATGCTTTAAATGAATTTGACAGATCGCTAAGTTCTAAAAGGGGAGGGGGGGCAGATGCTCCAATGAGTTTGTTGAAAATATGCCCTGCTGGGTGAGGAGAGAAAAGTCTGAGAGAAATCGTGTAAAGAAAGGCATCCATGGGCCCACGTTACTAAGCAAAAGAGAATCCACATGGCAGCAAACGTTTACAAATGCCTTTAACCATGGAAAAAAATATTTGACCGCAGCCCTCAGTCAATCACAAACACAGATCCTGAGAAAAGCAAGTTTCCTTGATCCTAGTGCTGATGCCATCACTTTTTAAATGTGATTTGTTTGTGCTTCATGAGATTTCATCCAGGTTCATCTGGAATAAACACTTCTGAAATCATTCCCTTCTGGATCTCTTTCTTTGAGGTCCAGATGTGACCAATTGTGGAAGTCTTGGGGCAAAGCTGTGAAGAGCATTGTGAAACCATCTACAACCTAAACCACTGTCACTCCATCTTCTTTCCTTGTGTTGTCTTTTGTATTCAGTAAAGACTATTCTCCTTGCTGGAATGGTGGGTTTGGTTTGGGTTTGTTGGTTTTTTGTTTGAAATGTATGGTGCTTTAAGCTTTCTATAAGGTGACTTTGGGATAGTTACATCACGACGTGTGTCATTTTGTGGTTTATGATACACTTTCCATGCCAAGCATTATTCTTTTTCAGTATCAAGAGTTCCCAGATGTGCAAAATCAGTATCTGCTCATCATCCTTCACAGACCTGGCACATCAAATTCCTAGTTGTCTGTTTTCAGACACTTACTGCATCTGATAGCTTTTACTGAACAGAGTGCCTTGCTGAAAGACAACTTGCCACAGAATGGACATTCTTACATGCTCTTGCTAAAGTTTTTAAGTTAGTTCAAATCTCTTTTCATCCATTCATACGTGTGATGATTATAGGTGTGTATTTTTTTGGAGTTTCTAAGATACTTGCCTATGTCTGTAGTTCTCAAATAATACTACTGCAGTTTTCTCTGGGAGGAATCGCCTCTTTGTATGCTGAGTATGTGCAGATCTGTGCTGTTGACTGTCTTACAAAATTTAGGAGAACTTTCAAATCATTATGAAAGTTGCCTGTCCTTTGGATAAATACCAAGGCTGTTTCCAAGTTCTTAATCTACTTTTTGGCTCAGAAAGATGCTTAACAGGCTGGACACTCTCACTTCATGGACGAAAGGGAAGTTGAATAATCTTGGCAGGATATGAAAAGCCTAAAGAAAATTGCATTTTAACATTGTCTCTTCCTTCACCCCATTTCTCTCTTTCCCTCACAATTGTACTTTATTCTGGCAGCCAGGTGAAGAGCCAGTGGCAGTAGGGGGATGTAAGGCAAGTGGAGTTACTGGCTGGGTCCATGCTGGGATGCAGTGGTCTGGTTGACTGGGCAGCGACTCTTTCTTCCTCCCATCTCTGTCATTTCTATGACGGCAAATCAAGCTGAGCTGGAGTGCAGTAATGGTGTTGCCATGGCTGTGTGAATGCTGTGGGTAAGGTTGTGTTTCTTCCTTAGAACAGGTGGAGGTATATGTATGTATAGGGGAACAGGGAAGAGACAAAGGCCAAACTATCACATAAAAGAAAGTGTGCCCAGTCAAAATCTGCGTAAAAAACTGACACTAGGTTATTCTAGGCCATTGTGTGACAGTATCTGCTGACTCAACCTTTTCTTATTTGAAGTAAATTAAATTAGGATAGCCTAAAAATAGCATCATGGCATGGTATGAATACTTTGTCCTTTCTTCTTTGAAGATATTGAATTATTTCAGCTGAGCTGCTATGAAGTTTTGGGAAAGGATAATACTCAGTGCAGATCTCTGTGGAGGACTAATAAATACCCTGACAGCTGAGCGAGACTCTGGGACCTTTCTTCCCACATCTCTGAAGGTGCTGGAAACTCAGTTCTGATAAATATCTTATTTGGAAAAAAACATCCAACTTATTACCAAGCTCTATCTTCTTTTTCTCGTTCTTGCTTTGCCCTTGTGGAGTCAGGTGGTGTAACTATCTTAACCAACCTTAGCTTCACTGTACCTGTAGTTTTTGGCTGCATCTGTATGGTTATATCCATCATAGGAAATTTTATCTGCCCGAGACTACCTGCTAGCACTGAGGCATTGAATGACCAGCATTCATACTCTTTTCCAGTATTTGTGTGCACTCATTTATAAGCTGTCTTAGAAGCTTTTTTCCAGCCTTCCATATGGGGTGGCCACCTGAGAATAGTCCTTGGCCTATGGTAGCCCCTAAACTGTATCCAAAAATGATTTGCTATCAGCCCTCACAAAAACTATGCCAGGGCTATTCTAAAAAAACATTACAGTACAGATGAATGTATTCCAGTACCCAAGAACACTCCCTGGCATTTTAATTCACCAACCAACATAGAAGGACCCTACAGATCATCTATAGTCTCTTCTTTACTTGTTTTTCTGAAAGCTTTGAGCTGGGATAGAGGGTTTTCTTATTTATTGCTCTCCTGAATTGTTTCCTGATATGTCAGGTCTTTCTTTTTTCCTGATACTATTGTCATTTTTTGTCTTGCTCTATCTTTGTAAGTAAGTTTAGCTAAAACTGGAATCTGTGCCATAATGACATGAAACAAATTTCTCGTTAATTTCTGATCTGTCTTGAAAGGAAAAAAAAAGTCTCTAGCCTGTTATTTGTTCTGTTTCTCCCCAACTAGAACTACTGCGGGAGGTGAGTGAAGTTTCCCTTCTACCACTTGAGATAAAAAGATCTTTCCTGGGAGCAACCAGTCCTCTGTTCCACTGCTCTGCATTCCAAACAGCATCCTCTGTGAGGAGATTGAAGAGGTGAAATATGGGGGTGGGTATGCCTAGAGCTGTTGTTAGGAAGGAGGGGAGAGCCAGCCACCATTGCAGCCAGCCACAAAGGGCTGTGAGAAGAGGGAATGAGTACAAACAGCTTTAGGAGATGCAGAAGTCATTGTGAAGGGAGGAAGCTGACGTGAAAGAGTCTGGCAGAATGGCTGCAGAACAGAGGCTGCCAGGTTGGGTAGAAGTGGAAGCTCTGATGAGCAGAGTTGCTCTGATGTCTGGGGTGTATTTAGTTCATTACTGAAGGAGGATGTCTACATGTGGATGTGAAGGCTCCAGAAGCAGAATTAAAATAATGATATGCTGTATATCAGAGAGTCAGCAGCATAGCTGTGTCATAAGGGCAGGACAGGGCATTGGCTTTGGACAGAAGAGATTAAAAGTAGAGATAGGCACAAACCCAACATATATAATATATTTTACTAATACAGCTTTGACTGTAATATTACACATTTTTTAATTCTACCTTGTGGTTTCTTAACTTCATGGTTGGCAATTTTAAGAGGTAAATAGCTAGGACACATGTTTATCTGTATCTTTATTTTCTGTTTGTGTAATCTCTCCTGCTTGTTTTGTGCTTTTTGGTAGCCATCTGTAATGTGACAAGAACTCACAATTGACACTTCCCAATCCCCCACCTTATTTTCTACCTCTCTTACAACAGCAGAAGCAATTGAATCAGCACAGCTACCAACAATGTCCATATTACACAGTATTGACTCATTCCCTGAGCACCCATTCATTTTGGGCATGGAGGAAGGTGAGGTAGGGTGTGTGGAAAGGGAGTAATGATCTAATTAGGGACTAGGCGTACAGAGCAAGGAGTATGGCATTGGCATAATCTTGATTCTGAAATGCAGAAGATACATATTTGACTTCAAGCAAGGGGGTTAGTAAGTAAGATTTGATACAGTTTTGTGTGTCCTGCTGCCATCTGCTGCGTGGACTACCTGTCCTACTTATTTTCTCTTACATCCTCACTGAGTAAATGTTAATTTACCATATGCAAAGGGGAAAAGGTAAATTTGAAAATAAGACAGCTGTTACCTGTCAGCTTTTAGAATCTCCAAACAATTCAGACACTCATATTTACAAGATGTTAATCTCAGTCTTAGGTAGGATTCATATTTTTGTGCTTTCTGGATATGTCAGAGATGGTGAGCGTGATACTGAGGCTCTAAGTCAGCACTGGTATTTACTTGTCCAGACCTGTATCTGGAATCTGGGCCAGCGGATCTCAGAGGACTGGGCTTCACACCTAACACTCATGTGAAAGATTTGTAGACACCTGTGAACCTTCCTGGCAAATAGATTTAACATTTAGTTTGGGAAAAATGCTTTTCACTTTGGATAGAAAAAGTACATAATGGAGTGGAAACGTGCTCCATAAGAAGGTTTAGGTCAATGGTTTTTTTCTGAAGAATTTCATGGATCTTGAGACAGGATTTCATATCTTCGGTAGCTGCTTGATCTGGCCTCTCTGCTCTCCACCTTCCACACTGGGGCAGATGGAGTTTTCAGAAGAGTAAACTGTGAGTTTTACCATGCAAGTAGCTGTACCACAAGCAGAATGGCCTATTTGCAGAATGGAGACATCTGCATACACAGCTCTTCTGCCAAACCTTGATCTGAAATGCAGGGTCTGCAGTAAAATTCATTAAAAACCCAAGAAGCTTGGGTGTCTCTCCAAAGAGCCTAAAGGCTGTTTAGATGTATAAAGGAGATCAAAAGGGAAAAGCGGAGGAACGAACACAGCTTTAAAGTTAATTTTATTGTGGAGTGGTGTAAAAAAGATGATTCCTGGTTTACCAGTTCTCAGTTTATTAAAAAAGGTATTTTAGAGAGAAGATGCCATGAAAGCTTTCTTCTATAAAGATGTATCAGTTATTTAGGAAAAGCCTAAATTCTACATAAAGGAAAAAAACTGAGCTTGTGGGATGTAGGGCTAGACAGTTGGTATTATAATAAGCTGTCTAGTCACTTAATAGTTGAATCTCAACATTAATTTTCAGTTTTCTCCTGGAGGCATTTGCTCAAATAACTCTTAGGTTTTCAAACTAGGAAAATGCCTTGAAAAGGATTGGTTTATCTGATTAAGCACTGAAGATTTTTAGTTAAATTACATGGCTTTGTTTTTTCTACTCTTTTTATTCTTTTAAGTTAAACTTGCATACACTTATAAAAAGTAACAATGTCCAATTCACAGTGCAGAAGATACTGTATGTTTTTGAAAGTATTTGTCTCTCTTCAAACAGTGCCTACAGATGGCAATGACTAACAGGCAAACTATTACTTCTTGGGAAAGCCAAATCTTCAGCTGATGTGCCAGTGGCATCTTCATAACGAGTATGTTTTGATGCCAAGTACAATTTCAGTGTTGATTTCATTTTTCTTTTCAATCTTTTTTTCCGATGACCTCATTTTTCTTTTCAATTGCATTACCCTTGTTGACCTGTGGAAACAATAAGACCAGCCTTCCCTCTAGTGGCCACTAACAGCACATTTCACGCAACACAAAGCCTGCAGAAAACTCTCAATAGAACTCCCATTTCTATTTAAATGGTAATAGTTAACTTTTTTTTGCTTATTTTCTCGCACAACTATGTTAGCGTGCTTGAAAGTCAGAACTGTTGTAGATACCAAATTACAACAAAAGCTCTGACACAGGATTTAGGACATGTTCACGTGCTTGGGATGGTGTTGAAAATAGGACAAGAAGAAATGCTTTCCTTGAAAAATATCCCAACAGTTGCAAAATCTTGAAACTCTCCATCAGCTTCTAAATCTTATTACTTCTGAATTGTGCGTGCGTTTGCTTTTTATGAGATCACACATAGTAATGTATTTTATGATTAGGGTTTGGTTTTAGGAGATTAGGAATCCATTCTTATCTCTGCCCTCTCCCAGGGTTACTGCGTATGTGGGCAGGTCTCATTTCTCTATCAGCAATGCAGAAGTAACGTCAAACCAAACCATGCTGTTACTTTGGCAATGAATGTATGGAAACACCTGGGAGACACCGTCGGACTGAAAAACCTGTGTGGATTAAAAAAATATGTATTCCCCCCCAAGCTTGTATTTTGGGCCTAAGCCGCCACCACCACTGTCTTGAACGACACGAAGCCGAGGGAAGAGGCCAGACCAGGGCCGAGAGCCGCTGCTGACTCACTCCCTGACCTTTAGTAACTTCCTTTAACCTCTGCACGCCGCGGCCTTTATTTGGTGAAACGAGAGCGGGGTGCGTTTCGTAACAGCGCTCCGGAGCGCTAATTGCTGCTGGCACCGGCGCCGCCGGGGAACGCTACAGGCAGGCACCGACCTGGGGCCCAGCCACCTTTTCCAGGCGACAGCCGTGAGGCCGCCGCCATCTCGGAGCCCGCACCCAGCCCGGCTTGGCGGAGCTGCAGGAGCCACAAAGACCCTTCTGCCGCAGGAGGCCAGGGCGGCCGCTGCCCGCGGCAGCACCAGGTCGGGCAGCGCCCCTCCGCCCTGCGGGGAGGGGCAGGGCGGGGTCCCTGACCGGCGTCCGGCCCGGCTAACGCCCGGCCCCTCCGAGCAGGCCCCGGCAGCTCGCGATCCGGGGCGACCAGCCGCGCGGGCACACGTGTCCCTACGGCTCTTGTTTACTATGGACCGCGCGCTGCGCGTGGCATCCTGGGGGCTGTCGTCTTATCGCGGCCCTGCTGGCGGGCGGCGGCGGCGGCGAGGACTACAGCTCCCGGAACG
>VYZX01007015.1:23944-90081 GCA_013401335.1 Brachypteracias leptosomus | reverse complement strand
CCCTCCGTGAGCCGGCGGAGACGTGGGCCAATCGGGGCGCTGCCTGGGAGTGATTGACGTGCGGCGCCGTGCAATCCGCTGCGCAGGAGAGTCAAAACATGTCCGCCCTCCGGGCTGGTTTCTGATAGGCAAGCCGGGCAGCCAATAGGAAGCGGCTGCGGCTTGAGCAAAGCCGTCTTCGACCATTCGGCGGCCGAGCAGCGCCGGGCTCGGGCGGGGCTCCACTGTGGGGAGGGGGGGGGGGAGGAGGAGGAGGAGGAGGAGGAGGATGGGGGGAAGCCGGGGGGGNNNGGGGAAGCCGAGGGGAATTTGGTAATGGCGACGGGTTTGGTAAGTGCTACAAAGTTTGGAGCTGCTGCTTTCGGGGGGCTACGAGGCCCGGGCGGGGGTCGGGCAGGGCCCAGCGGGCCAGAAGGGAGCGGTGGTGGCCGTGGGCCGAGCCGAGGCGGCCGTTGGGTCCTGGCTTTTAGTGGTGGTGAGAGCTCGGACATTGTTTACCGGCGCCTTCCCTCCCGGCCCGGCGAAGCCGCCATCCTCTGGCACTGCCGGGCTAAAACTCGGGGGTTGCGCAAGGCCGCCGGCCTCCTTGAAGCCCCTCGGCTGCGGCCTCAGACCGCGAAAACAAGTGAAAGAGAAGCGGGCGCCCCCCGCTTTGTTTTGCCGGGGAGCGGCCGCCAGCTCCAGTCTGTCAGAGCGAGGGCGCTCTGCCCCGCGGCGGGGAGCAGCGGCGGTCTGGGGAAGGGGGAGTCGGGGGAACGACCTGGAGCCGGTGGGCCCAGCGCCGGCACGGTTGGCGGCCCCGCCCGGGGGGTAACGGCGGGGCCCAGGGGCGGGGGGGCACCCCCACCACCTCTCCCCGGCCGAGCCGGGCTGTTACGCAGTTCTGAATGAATGGGGTCTTGCGCGCATGCGCGCTGCCGGTAGAAGTTTATAAACAAGGGCAGCGTCCAGGGCGGGATCACATGATGAGCGGGTGGGGNCGCGGCTCCGGCTCGGGCGGGGGGTTCTTTGTCAGAGGGGAGAGGGGGAACCATGGACGAGGCTCTGGCCGGGGACGGGGCTCCCCTGCGGGCGGCTGCGTCCGTCGCGCGGGGGTCACGTACTGGTGCGTGCTCACAGACCTTTAATTCTGCTGCGAATTCCTTATGTAATCAAAGTAATGTTTGTTCTGCGACGGGTGCTTAAACGTTGTGGGGAGGGCAGCGCTTTCTCCGCGGCGCTCCTGGGGCGGGGGGAGACATCCGATGGAGTTGAGTAAAAGCTGCGGTTCGGCCTGTGTAATGTTAAAAGGCCGACTTTGCAAAAACATCATGAATCATGCTCCGCACTCCTCTGAGGCCGTGCCTCTGCAGCGTTTTTCTGGCACAGCTGTGCGAGCCGGGGATGTGGAGCGAGGATCCTTGATCAAAGCAGCTGTGCCAATAAAAGTCCCTGGTGTAGATCCAGTCTTGCCAGTATGTTGTGTTTTGCTTGGAGAGGCTGTTCTCCTTATTAAACTCCATCCAGTGAACTGCTGCAGACATAGAGCTTGCCTGAGGCTTCGGCGGTAGGCTGGGGGAAGGCAGGCAAATACCAGAAGGAAAACCATGGGAAGCACTTCCACCCAGGCGTTCCTGCACAGTGTGGTTTGGGTGCGTGCTGCCCAGTCCCTGCTGAACCCTTTCTCAGCCACAGTCTTTATTTTCTTTTGTCCCAAATTTATTTTTGTCCCTCAAAAATAGACATGGCTTGACTAGTAAGCTCTTTGTTAACATTGCCATTTGCTTTGGCATGACAGATTGACTTACTTTGAAGCACAAATTCATAAATTCATTTAGCTTCTGAAGAAAATGGCAGTAATTATAGTCCTATGAAGCATACTTCTAGAAAACATCTGTTGCAACAAGTTTTAAACATGAAGTTGAATTAAAGAAAAAAAATATTAACAAGCTAATTAATGGCTGTTCCCCTTAGTGTTCCAAAACTTTGAAAGGCTGAGAACAAGAGAAGCACAGATGTCCAAAGAAGGTTTTAATCAAGTAGAATGAAAAAAATTGACAAGTTGGTCACTTTTTATGTTTTCTTTTTAATTCGTTTGTTAGAGGATTTTTTGGCTTTTGTACATGGCTTACTTTGGTTTAGAGAAATTCTTGTAACTTGGAAGAACAATTCATTTCTCAAGTATCTTCCTCCGCAGACTAGTGTGTTGTATCTTTACTTTATCTCTGACCTTCAGTTTGTTGGGATACCAGGACAGGTACTTTCCAATCTTGGCAGCTGGCAGGAAGGAAGGACAGGGTAACATTCCCAAAATAAGGTAGCTTGTTCATTTTGGCAGAAAAATGGGAAAGGAAGAGAGAAAAATAGAGGGGAAAAACAAGGCAGAAGTGGGGAAAGGCCGTAGACCTGCCAGAAAAGCAAGGGGAGGCTTTTCAGAGTTATTACTTGGAGGTAATCATCAAGGTCCTGACAGGTACTACTATGGTCTGATTTTTCTGTTAAGAAATGAATGAGTTTCCTGGTCTTGTGGTGGTCTGCAATTTTACTGCCCCTCATGGGTGATAGAGGAATAATTTACATTAAAGATGCTTCTTAGAGGTGAAATACATGTGTCTTTGATATTTGATTGTATATTCTCATTTCTTTTACCTTCCGTTTCTTTAAAATTAGTATTACACTGTTGTAGGTTTTGTAGAAGTTCAATTTAAATAGTCAAACATCTTTTTATGTTTAGAATGCATTTTTATCTAAGTTCTGCATGTATTTGAAAGATTAAGAGATGAGAAGTTTAGAAGTTTTTCAATAAAACGTGCTTAGGTCAAGCCTTTTCTGGTAGGGCCAGTATGTCATTCAAAGGGTTGTGTCTGTATTGTGTACAGGACAAGCTGCAAAATGAATGAAACAAATTCACAGTATGAGTGAAAACATGGAATATTGTTAATGTTGGCTGTATGCACACAATACCTTTAAACTGTTTAGTAAAATAAACCTGGGGTTTCTTTATAGTTGTTACCAGATGGCTTTTTGTGCATTACACTAAGGGAACTTTTAAGATGATAGGCTTACTGTTTCACATGAAAATATTAGACTGTTTTTAGCTATTGTTTGTATTTCTCTAATGTGGTGCATGATAGCTTACTTAGCGGGCATGCATATGGTAGGTTTTTCAGATTTGTTTCCTTACTAAGCTGTGTTTTCTGCTGTTTTGTGAGGGACTCACTTTTTCAATGACACTTCATTAAAGTACAAGGTAATCATGTTATGGTTGTTTTAATTCATCATCATCTGAAAAGAACAGTAGATAACCAAATTACTAAAGACTGGATAACCTTGTTTTCCAGCTTTTAGAGGCAGTGGTTGTGTAGAATAATCACACAGTTCTCTGCCTGCTGAAGATGATGTAAAATTTTTTTTTTTGTATAAATGTTACAGTGCTGGGATTTGGGGAACTGAAACTGCAGTGAAATCTGCTAGGAGAGACTTTTCCTTTCAGTTCAGCATACAGTTAAGAATGTTAGGCAGTCAGGTGTGTTTGAGACTATAGCTAGAGTTGAGGTAGCAAGGGGTGTGAAGGGCAGTGAAAAAGGCTTCTGCAGATACACCAGTGGTAAAAGGACAACTAGGGAAAACAGATCTGCTGCTGAATGGCATAGGAGACCTCATGTCAAAAGGCTGAAGACAGCTTTGCTTTGGTGTTTACTTGCAAGACCTGTTTCAGGTTCCTGAAGTCTCTGGGCCTAGCAATATGTCTGACTGAGCGAGGTGCTTCTTCGTCTACAGTAGATGAAGAGCAAATTAGGGGCAGGCCAGTTCTGTGAGTCAGCCACGTACAAATTGGTGAGACCAGATGGGATGTTAGGTGCTGAGGGACATGGTTTAGTGGTGAGCTGGCAGTACTGGGTTAGCAGCTGGACTTGATCTTAAAGGTCTTTTCCAACCAAAATGATTCTGTGATTGTGAGGATGGTCTCCAAAAGATGGTGGATTTGGTGGCGGGAGGACTCCTAGTAACTGGAAAAAAAAAAAAAAGTAACATCTGGCTTCAGGGAGGAGAATGTGGGGACACTACAGGCTGGTCAGCCTGACATTAGCCTTCAGGAAGATTGTGGAGCACATCTTCCTGATGGCCATGTCCTGCCTCTTACAAGAGAAGAAGGTGTTTGGGAATAGCCAAGATGGGTTAATCAAAGGCAGATCTTGTCTAACTTATCTGATTGCCTTCTGTGATGGGATGTGTGGCTCAGAATATCAAGTGAATGTTGTTTACCTTGGCTTGAATGGTGGTTGAGGAGATGACCCTGGCCTCTTCTAAACGATGGGCTGTGGTAAGGGATGTTCAAACCATGTGTGAGGTACAACTTCTTTACAGCAAGACTGGTCACTGAAACAGGTTCCTGAGAAGTGTCAGGGAATCTCCATCCTTCAAGATACTAGAAACTCAAGTGGGTAGGGCCACAAGCAGCCTCATCCGAGTTCAGAGTTGGCCCAGCTTTCTGCAGGGATTGTATTGATAATCTCTAGAGGCCTCAAATTAAGTTATGCTGTGATTCCCAACAGATTATGGAGGATTTAGGGTTCTAGTAATGAAGTAGCCTGTCAAATGCAACTTAAAGTGTTTATGTGTACACAGATTATTAACCTTTGTCTCTTTAAAGTCAGATACTTTGGAGCATCCTAACATGGTGTGGGAAGTAAAGACAAATCAAATGCCTAATGCAGTTCAGAAACTCCTCCTGGTAGTGGACAAGAGAACTTCAGGGATGAATGAGTCACTGGAGTTGCTGAAGTGTAATGAAAACCTGCCCTCTTCTCCTGGATATGCATCCTGTGATGAACACATGGAACTTGGTAACTGGCATGACTTTGTCAGAATCAGCCAAATTCTCAAGTTTGTTGTAGTTTTCCTGTAGTGAAGTTACTGGGAGCTGACTGAATGAGATTACTGATGTTTAACTTCAGTAGGGCAGGGAGTATGACAGTGAATTGTGACATCTGAAGGTCTTACTTGCAGTCACTTTTCCCTTTAACCCATTTCCAATTTTGACACACTGGCCTATTGACTTAAATGTGTTCTTGAACTCAGAGCTACACATTTCTGCTGCTAATCTCCAGAGGTGCTTTTTTTGGCACAAGAATAGCAAAGAGAAAGCTCAAGAGCTCCTCCTAAAGGGAAATGATACTGCTTTAGGTCAGCTGGCAGTAGAAATCATAGACTAGAGGAACGTTTAACTTTGCTCCTTACATACTGGAGAAAAACAGCATGTACATTAGACAATATTGATATAATCAATTAAATATTAACACATTTGATTGAAGTCATGGAGTGATTAAGAATAATGTTACTTAGTTATATGAGAACATGTAAGACAGACTTTTGTTAACAAGCTGGGCTATATTCTACTGTTCTACATAATGTGTGAAATGTAGATTATTGATAGGAATTCACCCCTACCAGGCTGTATAGCCAGCCTTCATGACTTCTGAATTATTTAATTCCAGTTCCCTGTTGAAAACATGGAAAACTTTTACCTTGTATAGCCCAATGTTGATAATTTTTAGTGTCATTAATTTAGTTGCCTTTCGTTGAATGTTTTACTGTTTCAGTGAGGCGTGTTGCTACTTTTGCATAATTCTGCAGTACAATTCTGTGTAAACTAGTCGGTCTAGTAAAACATTTAAAACCATAACTACCAGTTACTTTAATGTTTTTCTTAAATGCTTGTATAAATGTATAGTAGACTGTAGATTATATCTGTGGCCATTTTGTCAGTATTATGAATAGGATTTGTGAAATGTTGGTAATTGTGATATGAGAAAAAAAATCAGTTACTTCATTGTGGTTCTTTTTTATTTTATTTGCAAGATTTGGTGTCAACTAGAATTTTTTATAATTATTGTAATTTGTGCATTTGTTCGTAGATGATCTTCCTGAACTACAGGCTGTGCAGACAGATTCTACCCCACCTGCACTTTTTCAGCTTGGTGCTGATGTTTCACATCAGGAGTGTTCAAGGCCTTCATGGAACCAACATACCTCAAACAGCAATTCAGAAAGTGCTTATTCTTGTGAGAATGGGGTGAACTGGTTGACAGAATTAGCAAATATAGCCACAAGTCCACAGAGTCCTTTGATGCAGTGCTCTTTTTATAACAGGTACTGACATTCATTTCAGTTTTGGACTCTTAAGATTTGTAATATTATGTCTCTGTAAATATTTCCCTCACTTGTCACACCCTCTGACATTGAACTGGACCCCTATTTTTGATCTTTCTATATATGGTAACTTTATTTTTCTGTGGAAGATTGCACAGGACTCATTTCTGAGCCTGTTGCAAAAGCTGCTTAATTGCTATGCATGAATGTGGTGGGGTGGTACAAGGATTTTGTCTAACCACAGAAGGCTCAGAAATTACGGGTATTTACCTCATGAAGCAGCAAACTGAAAAATAAGATGAATTTGTTGCATTAAATTCTTAATACTTACTAGTGCACTGACTTTAGGTTTATGGGGGGTCTTTTAAAGAGCTAATTGGAAAACTAAAGCAGTGTATTTTTTTTATTGATACTGTTTCAGATTTGTGATCTGTAAATTCCATAAGTCTGTGAGAAGCAGTGCGGAATCTTGGAAATTTCTGGGCTTCACCTTTTATTGTACAGCTTTGGTCTTAGTTTTATAATAAAATTAAATGCAGTACTGTTAACAGTAATGTGGTTGGGATTTAATCATTAGGACAGAGCAGATGTCTTTTTGGGGTATTCACTTCAAGATATTTGTAAAACCTCTTGTACTGTGGGAAGGAGGTGCTGGTGTGGAGGTAGTATTGTAATTTGACTGGTATATAGAAGCTACGCAGGAGTTATGCTAAACGCTCCCTTTGCCTGAGCTTGCACCCTTTAATCATCCTATTTGAGTACTGCTGTCTGGGAAGTTTATTTGGTATTCAGCTCATGCAAACAAATACTTGTTAAATAAAAGCATTTTAGAGTAATGGCAGCTAAGCTTTGTGGTGTTTTAATCTGAAATACTTTAAAATACATTTCTTTATTGTAGATCATCTCCTGTTCACATAATAGCTACAAGCAAAAGTTTACATTCCTATGCACGTCCTCCACCAGGATCCTCAAAGAACGATCCTAACCTCTCCAAGAATGATTTGGATGAAACACCAGTCAGACATGAAAGGGTGAGTTGTTCTGAAACATCTCTAAAATGAAGACACAGGAGTAATGGGTTAAGCTTTGTGAAGAGAGAAGCTAGTTTAAAAAATAATCTGATTAGTTCTAATACCGTTTCTATTTAAGCTAGATTTTTCTGTTACTTTTCTTTTGTAGCGCAGCATCATAGAGTCCACAAATGCGCAAAAACTGTCAGTCCTGCTTCTCCCTTTCCTGTGTATTAATTTGTGTCTGAACTTTATTAAGGACATGGACTTTTTCCCGGGGACTTATCTGGAACCAGATTGGTCCTACAGCTTTCCAGTAATTTGACTGGAGAGTAATGTGTGCTTTGAGTGCTTCTGTGGATGACCAAGGAGTGATAGCTTGCAAAATGCTTGTACCTAAGCATAAGATGATCCATAGGTGTGAAGTGAAACTTAAGAGAGTGAAACCCCAAAATTTCAGGATGGCACATTTCAAGAAGAGGAGATGAAAATAGACCATTCACGTTTACTGCATTCCTTGAATCTTTGTCTTCGTGTTACATTTTTAATAGTATTTAAGGCAAAATGATGACATCTGTGTCACTTGTTTCTGAGCAAGTTGGATTATGTGTGTAAAGACATGTAAGACCAGCTCTAAAATATTCCATGGCAAAATACTAACAATTTGCTTTTTTTAATAGGCAAATAGTGAATCAGAATCTGGCATTTTCTGCATGTCATCACTTTCAGATGATGATGATTTAGGATGGTGCCATTCCTGGCCCTCAACTGTTTGGCATTGTTTTCTAAAAGGTAAAATAACAATAACATGTATCATTGCATAAGTATTTGTCCTGCCTTTTTTGCATAACACTAATCTTGTTTGTTTGCTTTTTTTTTTTTCTAAATCTGTTAGGCTCTCGCCTGTGCTTTCATAAAGGACGCAATAAAGAATGGCAGGATGTTGAAGATTTTGCCAGATCTGAAAGTTGTGGAAAAGAGGAAAATCTCCCAGTGAGTCCTTACAAGGTAGCTGTTAGTTCTAATAAATTCATCTGAAAACCTGTAGCAAATACTTAGTTTCTTACACTATCATTGTGCCTTTAATTACCCTCTTGGGAAGACAGGTACTATTTGAATATCTTACTATAATGCAGTTGAACTGAATTCATTCAAGTGTGTTTTGAATGTTAATTTCTAGCTAAAGCACCTAGAATGGTGGTATTTTTAATGTAACATAGGGTGATGAATATACACCTGTAGTATACACAGGTACATGCTTTCCTTGGAGGAAAAATTCTGAACTGTGTCTGTGTTTACAGGGATATGGTTCCGATGGGTTGAAGTTGATTTCTCATGAAGAAAGCATTTCCTTTGGTGAGTCAGTGCTGAAGCTGACTTTTGATCCTGGCACAGTGGAAGATGGCTTGCTTACAGTAGAATGCAGACTCGATCATCCTTTTTATGTCAAAAATAAAGGTACAAAATACTACAAGTTTACTTGGTTGTATATTAAAATATTCTTAGAAAGTGGTTGTGCATTTTATTGGCATCCGATGTTGCTCAAGAAATTGATAAATTGGGAAAGAAATCCAGAATTTGAACAAACAAAACTGTAAAGCTAGAAAGCTGCAGAAATACTGTGTATCTCTTAAGAAAATATTTGATCAAGTATGTAAATGGAGCTCAGGAAAGCAGAAAAGCGGGGGGAGAAAGGAAAGCTGGAAATAAGGAAGCCTTTCCTCACTTGCTAGACATGGAACTTCTGATGATAACAGGTTTTGATTACTTTTTTGCTAGAATGAGATTTTATGAGATAAAAAATTAACTATTTGCAGTAAGAATTCCTTGAGTAAGTGTTTCTGCTTTTTCTTTTGTGTGGGGAAAAAAACCCAAAATATCAGAACATTTTTATAAAATGAAACTGTATAGAGATACAGGATTGCTCCAGTTAACAACTAGAGAGATTGTCTGGCCGTTTGTCTAATTTAACTCTTTACCACTTCAGGTTGGTCATCTTTTTATCCAAGCTTGACTGTGGTACAGCATGGCATTCCATGCTGTGAAATGCATCTTGGAGATCTGTGTCTACCTCCTGGACACCCTGATGCCATTAACTTTGATGATTCAGGTGTTTTTGATACATTTAAAAGGTAATTTTTGGATAAAGTGGCTTCAGTGGTTCTTGTATTTAATGAGTAGGCACCTTAAGTCTACAAGAATTGGAGGCATTATTTAGAGCAAAGAGAGAATACTTTTGGTAATACAAGATAAATGAGAGGGAGAGATGAAGACTGAATCCTAGGAAAGCTGTGTAATTACATGCTCTGATAAACTGCAAAGTAATACCTTAGAATGAAATAACATTTCAGTCCCTTTTTATCATAGTTTAAGCCAGATAAGATAAAGCAGAAAAAAGAGATATATCTGTATCAATTCTTTAGGTAAAGTGGGTTATATTTGAAAAACCTAGTACAGTTTTCCCACAATAGTATGTCTGCCAACTTGTGCTTCATATGCAGCTCTGTATCTGAATTATCTGAGTAGTTTTAGTAATAAATGCAGACTTTAGAATACAATACTTACATAATTAGTTACTGGTTTTGTATATTCTGCTTTTTGTGATTCTTTTCTAATACATCAGACTTGCCTAACTTAAACGTTTGGTTGACTTTGAGGTTTGCCTTGCTTTGAGCAAGCAGTTCAACCTGATAACCCTCAGAGGTCCTGTCCAGCATAAATTACTCTCAACATTCTAAGGAAATAGTATTGCTCAGATTTTTCCTTACTGTTTTGAGATTTCTAGGCTTAGTAGAATCCATCTTCTTCTATGATGTTAGCATCTGGTTTTAGTCCCCTTGCTTTTGGGGTTGGTTTTTTTTGGGGGTTTTTTATTATTTATAATAGGAAAAATTAATTTAATATGCTGTTTGCAGTTCAAGCCTTAGGAGCTCTTGTACAATTTCAGTCTGGCAGAGTTGAGTTCAAATTGCTTGTCTTCACACATTTGCTGTCTGGGGTTTTTTTCTTCTTATTAACTCCTATTCTGAATTGCATATGTAGAGAGCTGTTAGAATCATTATATTTTTGTCTCACAGAAGAAATGAGACTTGTGGCTCTTACTCATCCTGCAACCCAACTGAATACTTTCTAGACACTTCCCTGTCCAGGCAGTATTCCTTGTTGCTCTTTATGGGCAGAAGGGAGTAAGTCACTGAGAAAGGAGCGTGCAGCAGCAGCTGTGGTTAACAGGATAGAAGAATTATAAACAAAATCCTATTGCTGTGTTATGGGAAGGAGATTAGGAATGGGAAAGGTGCTGGACTGTTTATAGAACAGAGAGATCCTTTCTCATTATCTTATGAAATTGCCTGCAAGGTTGTTGGCGTTATCCCTTTGTTGCTTTTTTCCAAGGGGTTTGGAAGGCAACAGTTCAGGCTCCACCCTTGTTTTGGTTCTGTCCCACAGAAAGGAGCAGCCTTTGCAGATGAGGGCTGGACTACCACTTGCAGCGTTACTTGCTAGTGGTTCTACTTTGTGTTTGGAGAAAAAAAAGCTCTTCAAAGCCCTTATTCTTGCCATAAATTATGCAACTATAGCCACATTGAGCAGTGGGAGAGCAGAGCCTTAGCATTATATATGTTTTATTTTACATTTGTGGTTGAGTAGTGCCTTCATAAGGGTGGTGTCCCCATATGTGCTAAAGACACTATAGCCTGTGGTTCCCAGACTGATCAGCACACACTTGGAGATGGTAACAAACAGTCTGTGGAATTATTCTTCTACAGTGCTTAGAGGTTAACTGTAGTTGTTGAGCAGCAAAAAAAATACAACAGTTCGTAGTATTTGGAGGTGTAAATGTTACAGAAACAACACATCTAAGCTATTGAAATACCTTGAAATCTGGAGGAATCTGGCATTTTTGTCACTAGAGGGCGGACGTTTGTCAGCTTTGTATCAAATAGTGTGCAATGTCATGGCTCTTTAAACAGTTTTTTAATCTCAGTGGAAGGTTTGTCTGTTTCTCTAGCTGCCTAGAGAAGTTACTTGTACAGTAGTGTATATAATACAATTCATTTTAATATAGGGGTTTCATATTTGTAATTAATATATATTTGCAAGTAAACTCAACACTTACTCTTCCCACATCAGTTGTCCTGCTCAGTACCTATCATTCACTGATGAGATTTGATTTATGGTAAGGACAAAAAAGCAAAAAGAAAAAAGCTTATTTCAAAAGATGATTAAATTTGAAGACCATATATAATTAATTGAGGTACAGCTGGGGAGTTGATAGCACGCAGCAGATCTTGCAAAGTTGCAGTCTGCCATCAGGTTGAAAAAACTATTAATTCATCTGCCAAAGTTCTGTTTGTTTGCTCTTTTTTTTTCACACTGACATCTGCATCAAGCACGAATCATTATCACACATGAGAGACGAGAATACTAGAAATGTTGTACAGATGAGGAGTGAACAGTTATTGAGGGATTTTACATGAAAATTACTTGTTCACTTTATGACCTGTCTTTTCCTTGTAGTTACGATTTCACCCCGATGGACTCCTCTGCAGTGTATGTGCTGAGCAGCATGGCTCGCCAGCGGCGCGCGTCCCTGTCCTGTGGAGGATCCAACAATCAAGAGGCTGAGAGATCAGAATGCAGTAGTAAAAACTGTGCGTCTACTGCATCATCACATCTTTCCTCCAGTTCTTTGTACAGCAAAGCTGGCAAAAGCCAAAGCTCAGGGACTGCAAGTACTGTGAGTGCCACTTCTCCAAACAAGTGCAAAAGACCAATGAATGCCTTCATGCTTTTTGCCAAAAAATACAGAGTTGAATACACTCAGATGTATCCAGGGAAAGACAACAGGTAATGGTATAAAATGATACTTTTGTTACTGCTGGTGAGCCAGCAGAACGTCTGTGTGTCACCTTTAAATTTAAGTGGACTAAATTTTGCATTTGAAATAAAATACGTGTATATTGTTTTAAGAACAAGTTTTGAAAGATGTTGACACAAAGTTTCGTTTATGGGCGGACTTGAAATATTTACAGTACTCAGTAAATTTAACACAAGCCATTTTTGGCAAACTTACCTTCTGAGAAACCATTTGAGTAAAACAACTGACATATGTATATATGTGCATTGTCAGAGTCACAAATACACAGCAGTCATTGTTTACACTGCTGAGAAATGTTCAGGGGGGAGAAAGTACTAGGCTCTCTGCTTGGTTGTTGTAATGGAAAAAGGGTGTTTCTGGTTCTTCTAATGAAGTCTTGACATAATATCGCAAATTGTTCAGTGAAGCTACTACCATTTTTTGTCAGTCTGTGATTCATAGAATAATGGAGTACTGATTGTAGGATATCTGAAAGATCTTAATCCAAACAATACGTTGCCAAATTTGCTTGTCCTAAAGGCACTTGACAGTCTGCTGAAACTTGCAGGAAGAATTGTATCAGCGTGTGTTTGGGGCAGGCTTCTTTGTTGGCTTGTACTTCTGGTTTTTATTGATATGCATGCTCATGTCTATTTTTTTTTTATAAAGATATCATTATATGTGTTTAAAATAATCTTAATATTCTGTGCTAATTGTGCATATAAACTAAAATACATGAACATGCACTGATCTTATAACCAGATTTTTTAATGTATGTAACATTATGAAACTGTTACTGTAAAAACTACACTGTCACATAAAAATTCTAGTACTAAATCTGGTAGAAACTAAAGGTGATAGGGCTTTGAGAGGGTTTTGGCTATTTTATAGTGTTTTAGTAAGGAAGCTGTAAGTGGTGTTGAGAAATAAAATCGTAGCATACAAATAACCCATCCTTAAATCCCAGCCAGTCTTGTGTGCCCTGGCAATGATGTTCTGCTGTGTTTGTAAGTCATTTCAGTGAAGCAGATCCTCTGCCTTCAGATTCATTGCCACTATCAATGAGAAATGGAACAGAATGTCAGCCAGGAAAGTTTATGATGGTTATATATTTAATTTGAAGTGATGACTTCAAACAGATGCTGTGAACTGGAACTGCAGCTGAATGGATGTGAAAATAAGTATTTCAGTGAGCAGGTTTACCTTGGAGGAAAGCGATGACAGAGTTACAAGTAAGCTTCAGAGTGCACTGCTCACTGTCCTGTTTGGAAGGGAGTGCATTTGGACACAGTTTCTTGGCATCCATAAAATATCGTACAGAAGAAATCGTAAGTTAGCAATAACTGACTTTATAGACATGCAGCTGCTGTTGCTTAAGTGTGGCTGGGCCATTTATTAATTTAGCTGTTCAGAGGCAGCTCTCATGGGTTTTTTTAAATGTAGTTATGTGTCAGTTTCATATTACTGAGTAGATCTTGGAGTTGGTTACCCGTGGTACCCATGTCTGTACACTGGAGTTCTTACGTTTGCTACAGTTATTTTATGCTTCTTATGCAAGTGAGGACAGAGCTTGAGGTATTCTGAGTTAAAGGGTCTATTCTGAGATGAAGTAATTCAAGCTGTGTCAACAAGATAACGAGCTGTAAACATTCAAAACACAAGTCAACAGCCACATGATACTTAAAAATATTGTGGATCATAAGACTACTTGAGAAACTGGTGTTAGAGTAGCACTTGCTGCTTTTCTGGATATTCTCACTGTATCTGTAGTTGGATTTGATTCTGCATTCAGAAGTTCTTGAATAACATGAGTAATGGACATTCTAAAGATGGGGAATATCACCTCAACTATGAACAGCATTTGTTGAAGCTAAATATAATTACTGAGCAAACTTGAGGTGTTCTCAACTACTGTTTGACAATTTCTTTTAAATCACCTGCAGTATAAGGGGTCACATCCTGCACATGAGTCTGTTGCTGAGGAGTTGTCAGGCATCTTACCAGCATTTTAAGAGGAAGGAGGCAGTGTACAGAGCACTGCCAAGTTCTGATGAGGTGAAAGGCAACTAAGGCAGTGATGCAGTAGGGTCATTTTTTTTCTTACTTGTTTCTGGTTAGGAGAATTAGGTCTCTTATATCACGAGATTTCTCTGTACACATCTCTTTTTCAGTCTGTGTTTTACTCATAGAACTCTTTCCGTGGAGAAATGGTGGGGTTTTTTTTTTTCTCTGCATTAGATTTTTTGGGCTTTTTGAAACTACAGATCTGTACTCAATTTCAGTACCTCTGTGCAGGTTTTTTCTCAGGAGGTACAAAATACATATTTTTGCATCTGAAATACAAAGATTTCATAGTGTGTTTTTATTTGGAAATGCAATTGCTTTTTCAGCAGACTTGCTCTGTCTGGGCCACTGTGTTCTTTCCTGGGGATATGAGTGGCCCAGTGCAAACTGGTGACCAAAACCAGACAGTTTTCTGGTGCTGTTGATTTGCTTCTGGATACTGTCAAAAGATGAAAAATCTGCACATTAAACTGGAGTGTGTGTACTCCTGATGACAGACCAAAGATACTGGTTCTTAATTTGGATAGAGAACCAGAAATTCCATCGCCAAAGACTCAGGCTGTGCAAATGGGTTTGCTGTTGATGGCATCTGGTTGCAAGTTGAGTTTACCCTAAGGATTCCCCAGAGCGTGTGGCAGCAGAGGCTAAGGGCAGCCACGGGGAGTTCTTGCTGTGCTTTCCCAGCTCCTGGGAGCCTGAGCTCTGCTGTGTGGTCTTGCAGGATTAAATTCCATTTTCTTGGTAGGGTGCAGAAAGGTCCTTCAGAATTACTGTATCTGAAATGCTGTGGAGATGGTTGATGACACTCTGCTCTTCATGATTCTGTTCTGTGAATGGCTTTGCTGCCAGCAAGGAACTTTTAATACGATAAAGCAAAGTACTTAGTTGTGTACACCTTTTTCTTAAAGCTGGCCATGGAACTTTGATCAGTTTAACCTGAGGCCAAAGCCTGCTCAGGAGTTTAGCAGTTGGCATTGATGAAAGAGCTGCTATTGAGAGATTTTCATTCAGCTAAAGGATAGAGTTAAAGCTTTAATGGAATATTGATCCAACATGTGGGAGTGTAGTTAAGCAGTATGACATGATAATACGGGGAAATGCTGTCCAAAGACATCTAGTTTATAGGGAGTAAGAAAAGCAAGTCATTCAGGTTCTGGAAATGTTGACAGGTGCATTGGAACAAATGGTTCCTTTGCATGGGAACAGGAACTTTATGTTCTGCCCAGTATGGATTACAGGTGGAGGAAGCTACACACATTTATTAAATAGACGTGGGGGGTTGCAGTTAATCAAATATTTGTTTAACTGAGGTCATATTCAGATCATTGCCCTAATTATTAGAGAACATATTTGCAGCAAATCTGTCATAAGATCCTCTAGTACAAAAGTAGAGCAATGCAAATGTGAGTTGCCATTTGGTGGTGGTTTTTTAACATTCCTATTTTGCTGGTTTATGCAAGTTGCCGTGAATTCAGATGTACACCCTTTGAAATGTTAGAATGTGCATTGATCCGTGCTGGGCTAACAGAGAAGTCTCAGCTGTTTAACTGTTAAAAGAAATATAAGATAATCAGAAACCTAGGTTAATTTTTTTATTTTTTTTTTTTAAAGATACACTCTCTGTGTATTATTTCCACATTTAACTTTTGTCATCTTTAAAGTGCTGAGATGATTAAAAACACCAGGGTATTTCTTAACCTTGTGTCCTGACGGTACTGTAAACATTTGTCTTGCAGAGCCATAAGTGTGATACTTGGTGACAGGTGGAAGAAGATGAAAAATGAGGAAAGACGGATGTACACGCTAGAAGCCAAGGCCTTGGCGGAGGAACAGAAACGTTTAAATCCTGACTGTTGGAAACGAAAACGAACAAATTCTGTATGTTTGTGAAGCAGGTTTTTTCATTATGCAGTTACATGTGTTCACACAATAGCTACAGTGGTTTTTGTTCAGGATAAACTCTGCTGTCAGCTTCTTTCTTAGTAGCCCAAACCTTCATGTTATCCCCTGTGTTGTGTAACCTGCTTCTGGTCAGTTGGCAGGAGACAGGTCAGGAGAGGGTCTGTCTCTGAATGCTCTATAAGAGCTCCATGAGTTCTGTTGGAGTGAAAGTGAGCATGCTTGTGAAACACGGAGGAAGGGCAGGTGATGTTTTGTTTGAAGCAACTGAGTTTATAAGGTCAGATCTGAATTACATCTGTCCATTCACCTCAAAAAGACTTAAAACTTCCCCCAAATCCTTTTCTGTTATGATTCAGTCAGGAAAAGCTTTTCTTTACCATTTTGTGTCTTTTTTACTCATAATTTGTATCAGCATATACGAAAATATTGAGGGAGCAACTTAAATTTTGCCATTAATACTTTTCGTGTATTACTCTGTTTTAATTGTAAAATGAACACAGTAAATAACACCTCTTCTGTAGGGAAATAAATTGTTTTCCACTTTGTAGAAGACCCATCAATTTAAGAGTCTGCAGCAATGCAGTAGTAGGTGGTGAATATATTAAAGGTAAGGGCTTTCAAGCTAAAACATCATATAAGGAGAACCTAAAAAAATAAAGAGATTCTGCCAGTCTGTTCAGCTAGAAGAAAGAGTAGGATGGAAGGAAAGATCTACTGAGATGCACAGAATACCAGGTCCTTTCATCAGCCATTTTATGCCTGTGTAGGAGCATCTAGTGTGGTGTGGACTTCACAGGTTTAAGATTTTGTCCTCAGATTACCCCCTTTCTTTTCATGTGTAAATGAAGCTACTTTCTCAAGAGCATATGCAAGCATTGCCTTAAGACTGAATAAGAAATGCTCCAACACTAAGTTGCTTCTTATTGCTGTACATACTTGGTGCTGAGTTTTCAGTCCCTTGCTGCAGAAGGTTTCACCAAATCCCAGCTGCTAAGAACAAGCTGTTTTTCTGTTCACTGTATTCTAGTCTAATCACCAGAGACAGCTTCTGTTACATTTCCTTGTGGAAAAATAACACTTTATTTATTTATTCTGCTTTTACACTGCTGCAGTCCTGGGCAGGTTTAAATTGGATATTAGGAAAAAATTATTTACTGAAAGAGTGGTCAAGCCCTAGAACAGGCTGCCCAGGAAAGTAGGTGCTGGAGCCACCATCCCTGGAGGTGTTCAAAAAACCACATAGACGTGGCAATTCAGGACATGGTCTTGTGTTCATGGTAGTGTTGGGCTGATGGTTGGACTTGATGATCTTAAAGGTCTTTTCCAACCTTAATGATTCTGTGATTCAGTTCACATGTGCACCTGTAAGCTTAAGGAACTCGGGGGGGATGTTTGTCTAGAACTCAGAGGTATAGTGATAGGTTGGCCTTGGTAAGAAGGGTGGCTTTCTTACCCTACCTTCTAGTAGGATTTTCCTTGTCCTTAGGGTCTTCAGGCCAAGATACCAGTATCTGTAGAACCTGTTACCTCAGTGTTCCAGCAGGACATCCCTTTTTAGATTTTATTATTTCAGCAGACAAAGAATTTTGTTTGCAGCTTGATCACTTTATCAAGTAATGATGGTTGGACTCCAGGCTGTGACAAAGAAGTCTTGATAGATGAAGTCTTTTGATGATCAGGGAATAAAATTGTCTGTTCTGGCCTTTTGTTTTCATCTGAATAACTAACTGACCAATGATTACAAGTACTTGTGGCTTTCAAAACAAGTGTTTGCTAAGTTTAAGCTAATGTCTAGTTCTTTTTTGTGTGGTAACTGCTCACCTAGTTTTCTCTTCTCTTTTCTCAGGGCTCACAACAGCATTAATCCAGAACTTTCCTGTTAACTCTGTATTTACAAAATGGCTGTTGCTTGATGGCAAGAAGATGCAAGATCAAGGTCTTACTATTTGTTGTGACTTTGTGTGACCATAAAATACTGGCACCATCAAGTCAGAAACGATCTAATATGAGTGCAGATTTGCTTTTTTACAATAGAGCATTAAGTAAGCTAAAACTATCAACATTTTAAACCAAATTGCCTTACTCTTCTTCCAAACTTCACATATGTATCAGGTAATATAGGCTTGAAAATGGATCTCCTGTGGTGCTAAAGTACTTTAGAAAGGCAAAGGAGGTGTGTATAAATGTTTATTTTTAAAAGAAAAATGTACAAAAAGGGGAATTTTAAAATACGTAACAGCTGTTTATATACCTTGATTCTTATTGCTGATTAATATGTATTGCACAACCATATTATTAGTTACGATTCTGGGGCCTGGGATTTTCTGAAATGGCAAAATGTATTGTCAGCCTCTCGCCTCCCAGCCTGCCCAGATGCCAACAAGTTACTGAAGGTGTGGAGAAGGGAGAGCACAGTGTAACGCAGCACAGGAGCTGCTGCTTGGGCTGCCACCTGCACCACCTCTGTCCACAAGTGAGATGTTTTTGCACCAGCTGGCACTAGCGGGAGCTGTTATTTCTGGTGGAAACAATGGCCCAGAACAAGATGAAATAAATATCGTTATCTCAAGAAAAATGGTGCTGTTGATATTGTCACCATCATAGTTTTAACTCTGTGTTTTGTCTTTGCCACATACTCTACAATATTTTATTTTGCCATAAGACATCTTTATGGTGGGGGCAAACTTTGCACTTAACTATACGTGCAACACTTGCACTTTACTTCTTTTTTTTCCTCCAACTGTCCAAAATTAGAGCAGCTGCATTAGGATCTCAATTGCTTCTGCTGTGAACTTCTACAATCATGGCTTTTCATGTACTAAACAGCTGTGTGTTTCTTTTTTTTTTTTAAGAATCACAACTGTAAATTTCAGTTTATGACACGTCTACATGATGTTGCCCCCTAAGATTTTTGCACACTATATTCTTGTATATTATTTCAAATAAATACATTAAAATTTGGTGTTGTGTATTTTATAAAAGGAAGAAGACTAATCTAGTCAGCCCTGTGGAGTTCTGCAGTGAAGTCTTTACGTGAACCCATCCCGAGTACATTTTGGTGCTCTGCAGTTAGGAAGCTGCTGAAGAATTCAAGATACTGATTTCAGGATCAGATAGTCAATGTTCTTTATTACAGTTAAAGCAAAAAGAGGTGAAATCAATATAAATTACTTCAAAGTGAAGAGCACTGCAATACAGGATCTTTTACATTATTTACAAATATTTTTCTGTCAAAATTAGTAATTTTTAGATGGAAACTAATGATTCTTATGTTTCAAAAGTACAATTTTCTGAATAAGGCTAAAATGTATCCAACTGTTTAAAACTATACTTGTAGGAAAAAAGTTGCTTCCTTATTCAAGATACTCAGCAATTAAACTACTATTTATGTTCTAATTTTATACCTTTCTAAATTCAAAAGGAATGCTAAAGAATGATTCATTTTTATTGTATGTAGACTTAAGCACAAAAAATTTTAAGATTTCCTTATGCTATTTGTGTATAAATAAGTTCCTATAATGGAAAGGTAAAGCAAGGAGTTTCACAGATGGAAGGACGTAAACGTGTTTCATTGTAAAGCTTTTGCATTTGGGAATAGTTTACATGAGCTACAAGTATGTAGGTGGCAGCGACGCCCCGTGCCTGTGCTCCTCTCCGTGCCCTGGGCTCAGAGCCCTGGCCAGATGCGTTCACTGAAGGGTCGACATCGCTTTCTGCAGCAGCTGAACCATTATTGGATAGACTGGTGCAAATTCCTTTCCCTCTCTGGTTCTTACTGATTGAACATAAGCTTCCAGTGCACCGCTGAAAAAAAAAAAAAAATAGCTAAAGCGATTAAATAGTGTACAAGTACTGAAAGGTCAGGATCTGCAACTGCAATCTATTGACTTCTTCCCTACTACAGGACTTTCCTCAGGTGATCTTGCATGTTGCTGTGGAAGTAAGTGGGCAAGAAAGGCCTCACAAAGCTCTGTCCTGAGTCTCTCCTTTCTTGCATGTTTTGAGGAGTGAACAAGTTAACATTTAAATAATCAGCAGCAGCATGTTGCAGATGGCTTGAAATGACAGCTCTGACGCACAGACTCGGGCACATTGCTGTACTGGTAACCTTTAGCAAGGAAAAGAATAGACTCCAGCTGCTGCAGACACCAAGAGTGCAACTTGCAACATGAAAACTGGGGCACTGGTGAATGACCGAGATGCCTTTAGGTGATATCCTGGCAAAGGCTTTAGATCTGCCCCTGTCCTCTGGGAAACGCTGCACTACCCCCAGACAACAGGTACGTTTGTACATCTTTGCTGTTTTTCTTCTTACCTGTTGTCGTGGGATGTCACAGAAATAGTCTTGTGCGAGTTGCACAAATGCAGTGCAAAGCTAAAAGAGGCAATTCTGATTAAATTACGTACAGACAAGGACATAATGTGTTTTGCATCACAGGGCCACCTTTCATCCAACCACTGTAGTAAATAGTATTGTTGAATGACGGCATCGCTGTAAAACAAAGACTTTGTAAAGGCTGACATGTTCAGATTTTGACTTAATAGTTCATTAAGTGGGCCAAATTAGTTTTGCCATACTTTAATATGGCTTCTAATTTAATTGCTTTTCCTCTCCTTTTTATTATTTCTGACTTATTTAGATAAAGTGATCTTGGTGTTTCCTTCTAAAACTGTGTTTATATTATGTTCCATTGATGCTATTTACAGTAAAATTGCACCATTTAGGACAACACGTGCACAAACAACAGGCCCCATTTCACTCCTGGTCCATGGCTCTTCCTCATCTAGTTGTTGGCAGCTGCAGTGCCAATACAGACTGTCAGCACAGACCTGCCCAGCCACCATCCCACAGGGCAGCAGGTCCTGCTGCTAATGCCTGAGCAGCCAAGCTGACATTGTTGTGCTCGGTCACTGAGTGGGGAGGTGCTCCCTCTCCTGCAGCATGGGACACCCCAGCACAGCTGCTCTGCCAGCAAGGAGGCTGCTGGGTTTTGGTACCATGGCAGGAACACTCCCTGTAGGTGCCTGTTGTGCACATCTGGTGAGCGGGGGGGGGGGGGTGTTGAGGGAGATGGTAACAGCACGGTGGTGTCATCCGTATAAACACACGTCGGCTGCTGTAGGATGGGGGGCTGGGCCAAGGCACAGCTCTATTTATCTTTGTTCCTGCTTCCAACAGACAAGCTTGCAGTGAAATGCTGCATCCCTGCAGAAAGAGTTCAGGGCACCCAAGGCCCTGCTGCTAACCCACACGTGCCTGCTGGCACCTGGAGGTGGTAGGCAGTGTGCAGGCATTTAACTGGGCAAGACTTAAAGCAGAAACACTAAAGAGTGAGACTCAGCCTGTGTTTCACACACAGAGTCTCCTGGAGTTAAGATGATGAGAGACCGGAGAGGTCAAGATGCCTGTGTGATGCTTCAGCACTGGGCAGCTACAGACAAGCCCAGCAAACCTGGCAAACCAGAAAATGAGATAGTAGGAAGAAACGGGGTCATAACACACTTTGTCACCCACAAATACAGCTCCTGCTAAACCTCCAAGAGCTCTGAACTTCCTAAACAAAAACTAAACCCACACACGTGCAGTCAGAGTTCCCGGCCTGTCCCTAATGGCATTTGACAGGGAGAGAGTGAAGCGTGCAACTGTGCAACCAAGGAACCTGAGGCAGCTTTCCCAGGATGGGAATGAAACAGCAAAGGCACGAGGTGATGCCCAGCACCCACCAAAGCTCCTGACATCCCGAGGCAGGGCAGCTAGGCTTCAGACTCCCTCTTGGCTGAAGCCCAGGGCACACTGTCCGAGTGATGCAAAAGAGGATGGACTGCATTACTGGAGAGTTGAGAGGCTTCAGAAGAATAAAGTGACTGAGTACAGAAACAGTCCTTAGAGTTGGCCTCGATGCACTTGAGAGCTGTTCAATTTTGGTACCAACTGACTATTGAGTTACTGCTGAGGGGTCCACACCAGGGACCAACACACTCTGAAGAATCACTTTGCATGTTTCCACATCAACAAACAGCAAGAGAAAAGTTATCTCCCTTTACAGCCAGAAAGGTAAGGTAATAATACATATTTTATCTAGCCAAAATAAAGCTGACTTTTTGCACCTGGTCAGCTCCCTGCAAACCTGTTCTTCCCGGCGGTCTCTGGGGAGCAGCACAGGATCTACAGGGAAAGAGGCAACAACTGAAAAACTGCTTACTGTAGCCACAAAGTGCTTCAAGTGCAGCTTGCCTCACTCCCAGCCAGGACCATCAGCATGATGGGCTGCAGAGAGTTCAGGCCCATCCACAGGTAAGTTTTAACACCTGAGACTTAAAGAGGACTGAGAAGGGGGGGAAGGGGACAGCAGGTAAGTGTGCTTTTTCCATAAACTGGCCTCGCATGGCCATGACGGGCAGAGCATATGATAAACACCAGCTGTGTGGTGTGGTCGACATGCTGGAGGGAAGGGATGCCATCCAGAGGGACCTTGACAGGCTGGAGAGGTGGGCCCATGCCAACCTCATGAAGTTCAACAAGACCAAGTGCAAGATCCTGCATCTGGGTCGGGGCAATCCCAAGCACCGATATAGGCTGGGCAATGAGTGGGTTGAGAGCAGCCCTGGAGAAAAGGACTTGGGGGTACTCATGGACGAGAAGCTCAACATGAGTCGTCAGTGTACACTTGCAGCCCAGAAAGCCAATCGTATCCTGGGCTGCATCAAGAGAAGCGTGGCCAGCAGGTCAAGGGAGGTGATTCCCTCTACTCCACTCTTGTGAGACTGGAGTACTGCATCCAGTTCTGGAGCCCCTTACAAGAAAGACATGGATGTGCTGGAACTTGTCCAAAGAAGAGTCACGAGGATGATCAGAGGACTGGAGCACCTCTCCTATGAGGATAGACTGAGAGTTGGGGTTGTTCAGTCTGGAGAAGAGAAGGCTCGGAGGAGACCTTATTGTGGCCCTGCAGTATCTTAAGGGGGCCTACAAGAAAGCTGACAAGGGACTTTTTAGGATGTTGGATAGTGGTAGGACTAGGGGGAATGGGTCAAAACTAGAGGTGGGTAGATTCAGATTAGACGTTAGGAAGAAGTTCTTCACCACGAGGGTGGTGAGACACTGGAACAGGTTGCCCAGAGAGGTGGTGGAAGCCCCATCTCTGGAAGTTTTTAAAGCCAGGCTGGATGGAGCAACCTCATCTAGTGGGAGGTGTCCCTGCCCATGGCAGGGGGGGTTGTAACTAGACGATCTTTAAGGTCCCTTCCAACCCAACCCATTCTATGAACAGACTGAGCAGTAGGTGGGAGACGCAGGCAGGGAAGACTCAAGGACCCCATCACACGGAGGGAAAGTGCTTCAGGACAGTCAAATGTGTCTCACATTTCCACTCAGGTCAGCACTCACTTGCTCTGGTCAGCAGAAATCGTTAAAACACATTAGATGTTAGTTACCTTCTACGAAGAATAGTCCCTTGTATTAAAAAGACAGTTGAAAAACTCCTGTGACAGTTTTCTTACTGTAACTGTCACTCATCTTGATGAATTGCTCCCCTTCCACCCGCCAGTGTCCCTGTCTTTTCCTCTATACACTCCCCAATGTCTGCTGTGCCCAAATAGTTTTTAGAAGTCACCAGAAGCTGAAAATAGAAAAAAACATATTGAC
The DNA here is from genome assembly GCA_013401335.1 of Brachypteracias leptosomus. NCBI lineage: Eukaryota > Metazoa > Chordata > Aves > Coraciiformes > Brachypteraciidae > Brachypteracias > Brachypteracias leptosomus. Next base: position 66,470 of record VYZX01007015.1, on the reverse strand, counting down.
CTGCTTAACTTAGAAAGCTCTGACACCTCTTGGTGAAGTTGTGGGTTGGCATCATTGTCCAGATGGTAACACTGCTATTCCTTTCTGACTTTATCTCCTTGCTTTGAAAAGCCCTTGAAAAAGATGACAGAGATAACCAGATCCCTTCAGATGAAAGGGAGAAGCTTTACCCTAAAAGCAGCACCCAAACCCACTCAACGTCAGCCCTTGATAATCCTCAGCCAGACCATTATTCCCATCAGATCAAACAAGAGCGAATAAGATTTAGGTTACACTAAGTGCCAAATACCAGTATTAGAGTCCTGCTGTCACACTTTCCCACAGCTTTATCTTTTTTCTTTCTCCCCTGCCTCAAAAGAATCTGATTTAATTGGCAAAACCAGCTCCATCAGTGACAGCCACTGTCCTCTTACAACTCAAAAAGCAGCTAAAAGGAACTTGGTGAATTGTTTGGTGGCCTCAGAACTGGACAGACCCTTCTCCTTTCCAGCAGAGACCAACAGCCAACCGAGGCTGATCTCTGTCAGCTCTCTTCTGCCATGCTTGCTCTTTTACTGTGGCTTTGCTTGTGTTGTTTCAGACAGTTAAACATCAATATGACCAGCCCAGGAACATCTTGACTAACTCTTTTTTTCACCCAAGAGACAACCAATAATTATTTTGCAAATGCCACATGTCCCATTGGTGGGGATTTCACTCTAATCTTGGGAGAACTGATGGGAACTGCAGTGCTAAGAGAATGAACAAGTCATGGAGAAACATCTACCACCAAAGAAAGAACATGAGCACCAGCACAGCAGAACTGGCCTGGAGAACTACCTCTTTCACGTGCCCATCAAGGCAGAGCAGCAGTTTGCTCTGATGCAGGCAGGTGTAAGAAAGCATCCTGAGAGTCCTCACACTGAGTAAGAGGATGAAAAGCTGCTGCAGCAGCTAAAAGCTGGGCACCAAGAAGCAGCTAGCTTGGAGCTCCAGACCCTACCTGGTGACCATGGAACAGCTCATAATCATGGTCAAGCTCGGGTCTGCTCAGGAAACTCTGCTCTACATTGCTGCCTCTGAGAATGACGCAATGGCCACAGGCCAGGAAGCCTGTCCATCCCATTAGGAACAGAATTCCTGGTAGTGAAAGGTCCAGGAAATAAAACGGCAGAAATCATTAATCCAGGGAGAAAGGATGTTTGGAGTCTGGAGAGTAACAGTGAGGTTGCATCAGAGTGCAGGGGAGGAATGGGCTGGGAGAGGTACCTGAAAGTACCGATGGTCATAAAGTAGATGTGATTTCAGAAGTACATTTGGGATGGGAATTTTGTTTCTCTGAAGACAGTTATCAAATCTTAAGGGTGGGATTTTGGGACCATGACACGCAGAAATATGGACAGCACAGGAACCTGCTTATGACAAAGTGGGATGGGCGCTGCTGCACACAGCCAGAGGCAGCTCAGGCTGGCGGAAATGAGCCACTTGGAACCGTAAGCTTCACCGAAGTTGCTGAGATGCCTACATGAGTGTACCTCACTCTGGGAAATAAATGAGTTTAGTAGCTTTGATAACACTTGAAATGTTGACATTTTGGTAAATTTACCAATCCTACCTCAAATAAGCTTTTGTAAACTATGCTGGCAGTACAGAATTCAATTCAGATGCACCAGTTTACCATTAAAATCTTGTCGTAAAAAGAGGAAGGCTTGCTCCTGCAGAGGACACTGTAAAAACACTACTGCCTAAGTAGTAATGGAAAGATAAACAGCATCATGGGTGAAAGCAGTATCATCAAGTCTCCAGCACAGAAGAGATCACAGCTGTTGTCATATAAAAAGATGTAATTTATAGTTATATTACCAATGTTTAAGAAGATGGAAGAAACCCTGTTTATGTAATACACAAAACATACTCTTGAAGGGATTAGACTAAATAATGCCCTAAATTCAGCATCTTCCAGTCTAATAAAGGACATAAAACCTGTTCAGCAATCTGTTTCTATTTTAAAAGACAAGCTATGGTATACATTACAAATATTGTCTGTAAAAGAGAGCTATGGAAAGAGGGTTGGTGGGAAGTTCTGCATATATTAATGCTTCATTAAAAATGCCATAAGAAGTAAGGAGGAAAAAAAAAAAATCTAAGTTTAAGATGCCCTCCCACATAAGGAAAAGGATTTTAAAGCACTTATTAAATTACTTCACTTGCTTGAGCAAAAACATGAGCTTTCTTGGAAATCAGGACAAGCTGATTATATAAGACCCAGATAGTTCTTTTTTAAAATGTAATTTCAACCCATGAAGATTTATATCTACAGTTAAAAGAAAAAAAAAAAGTATGATTGGGGCTGTGGTTCTTAAAGGGATCTTAATGCATGTCATTAAGAATTACTCTAATTAATTAGTTAATTTTATATGGAATTGTGAATACTAGGGCTACCCTCCTGGGCTCTGACTCCGTTAAATGGAGCCTGATTTAAATGGTGAGCTTCAGAAGAGTCAGGGATCATCTCTGTGTCCAGTGGGGGGGGAATGCCCTGCGCGCTCAGATCCCCATCAATTAGCAGGGCAGCGGGAGGGCAGCAGGGCCAGACTTTTCTTTAGTACTTAGTTCTAAAAGTCTGTTTGCTCTGCAAACTTCAGGGCAAAGAGGAAAACCGGAAAATATGCTGTGTAAGAGCACATCTGCCTGACACCAGATCTATTTAATCGGGTGCTAGAAAAGTTACTGTAAAATCTCCAACAGCATCATCTGTAGGACAAGAGATTAGCAAGAGACATCTCTGGTTTATTCCAGATTGCATCATGAAGATACCAGAGGAGCCGTGCACTGACTGACGAGTGCTGGGCTTCAGCGGGGGGGAGCAGTGACCCTGCACAGCTCTGCCGCTTGTGGCACGGCTGCCAGGCTGCTGTGCCCAGCAAGACTGCACCTAATGTGCAGATGGGGCTCTCGCGGTGGTCCCCAAGCTGGTATCTGTCCCTGCCCCCTGGCAGGTTGGTGGTCAGAGCTGCTCTCTGGCTCAGGACATCAGCTCGTTATGAAAACAAACCCATCACTGGGCTGGGTTTCAACTCTGCTCTAGCAGCAGTGAGCTGGAATAAGGTAAGTTTACCCACACTCTAATGGTAAAAGATATGAATCAGGCTCTTGAATGGATGAACTGTCCTTCAGGGAGGCTCAAATCCTGCCACATCTAATAGGATTTCTTTTATGGAAGAAAGATTGAGTTTTCAAACTTAATTTTAAAAGAATAAGGAAAAAAGTGCCCTGGCCTCTTAAAGGAGGGCTCCTTTCAACACAATCCCAGTTCTGGGAGGACGCCTGCAGCAGGGTCATCTCACCTAACTTTAGATGCCTGCAGGGCAGCTGTCTGCCTGAGCCCACGCTCCCTTCACTGAGCAGGGAAAATGGAGCTTTCAGGACACAACGCAACTGACCTATTTTAGGTACCTACTTCAAGATGAGATGAATCAGCCCCAGCAGTGCCTGTTTCTCTCTGTTGACTATAAAGCAAGTGTAGCTAATATACCTCTGGCCAGGTAAATCCCACCCTTCACGCTGAATACAAGCAGAAACAAACACATGAAAATGCTCAGAACGCTACTAATCCATAACATTAAGACCACGTTGCATATGAAGCATTTAAGATCTACAGAGCAGAAGCACAACTGCAATTAGCTTTAATATGAAGCTGTAAGAATTCTGATAATACAAGTAAATTAATATCTAAGCAGCAGGTCCCTAGAGTAATTGCACAGTCGTTACAAAGGGAAGTTGCAGAGAATTACCATTTGTAAGGTTGCAGCAAACGTAAAGATAATTTGATGTAGGCCAGTGCAAGGATCTGAAGGCTCAAAACACCCAAGGTTCAATTAGCACAGCTGAAGAATTACAGGGTAGAAAAAGCTTGAAGAGGGTGGCTGATAAAAGAGTCCAAACAAATGAGCAAGATGCCTGTAGTTTAACTTAGGTTCACACGAGACACATGAGAAGCAGGCTCAGAAATCTTCCAGGGGAGTATTAAAGAAAGTACGAGTGAAACATGGTCATTCTAGTGACTGCCATTTGCTTGTCTGCCTTATGTACGGGTAACTGGCCTATTCCAAAATGACTAATAGGCATGAGAGGAGATGGTAAAAAGACGAATGCATACAGCAATGCCTACAGAGGTTACCAGTGTCTGCAAAGGATTTCACTCACTTCATTCAGGCATTGGTCAGCTAGCCCCCACTCTTTGCTCCCAGACATGCAGTGCTACATGAGCTGCCAACCAAACCACCCAAGGAAAGAGTCTGCTTGACAAATCCAGTGTAGTTAATTCATGTGGCTCAGCAAACCTTCATGAGTGTTGCCTGCCAGCAGTGGGCCTGGGGATGGATGGAGAAGCAGTCAAGCATGAGCAGTGACAAACAGTCTTATTCTGGTGTACCAAGAACAAGGAAGAGCCACTGGAGTGTCAACAGAAGCCTTTGGGCAGGGCAGATCTTCCAAGCCGCCCTTTCCATGCCTTGGGAGGATGGATGTCTGATCATTCCACAGTACAAAACAAAACGACCACAGTCTCTATGCAAAATTCCCAAGTGACAACCTTGCCAAGTGATAACCTTGCAGCAGCACATTCTTGAGATTACAAAAATTAAAATATTTTAATAGTGGTATCTCATGCAAAACGAATAAAGGGTTCAATGAAAGTACTGAAATGAAAAGTTTAAGTATTCCAGCTACACCACCTGGTCTAATGGATAATACTCTCTCTGCATAAAAGCCTTGTCCCAAGGCATGTCCCTTAATACCTCCATGGTCAGAGCAATTTATCAGTGTCTGAACATGACCATCAGCAAGCCCATTAACTGAATCTGTCTGGATGAAACTTAATTGCAGGCAAAGACAAAAATGTGTTGTAGTTTAAGGATGGTATTTTCAAATTTGCGTAAAAAGATTGAAGAAGACAAAATCCCATCAGTTCTCAAATGATTTGCATTCTTGGCTTTCCCTAACATATCTGAAATTCAATGTTGTCAGTTTTGCCAGTACTATCAGGACAGAAATTACAATCAAAATATTCGTAAAAGTTACACAGACAGCTGTATAAGCCCTGTACCTATCATCCATTCCCCTGTAATTCAAGGTGTCATGGCTTCAGATTCAAGAAAATCTAGTTTTGTAGACAAACTAGACTAACAACATAAAAAATACTCTTTCAATACATATACGAAGAGACATACTTCACATTTTAATATTTTGGAAGTAAATCCTACTAACATCTACTGGTGATCAACCAGAACTTCCGTAATTGACCCGAGCACTACACTGGACTGTAACGGTGCTATCAGCCCCAAGAATTGTAAGTATTTATAGCTGGCTTTGCTTTAAAAGTGTGGGCAGATAATGGTTGATTTTCTCAAGCACAACCACTGCTGGCTGGAACTTAAAAGTCAGCTTTTATGATTTCAGCAAAAGCTGGCAACATCCTGGTGCAGAAGTTCAAGGACAGAGCTGGCTCCCAGGCCAGATGGAGCCTGGTGTGGCCAAGTGTGACAACCCTTCCCGTGCCACTGGAGTGGGTGACACCAAGGTCAGGACATGACAACAAGGAGATGGCTGGAAGAGTTATGGCATTAGGAGCCAAATGATCATCTGAGCCTTGAATCCTGAGGATCCTCAGGCTGGCTCTGTCATGTTCATACAACACATCTGTTCCCTCTAACATACTTTAAAAATCTGCTTGTTTTGAAAAATAAGACTCTTCATACCTTTTCACAACATTTTAAGATGTCAAATAGTATTTAGCCATAAAGTCACATATCCTAGGTAGATTTTTAAAATCTGATGTAATTATCACTTCCTAAAGATCCCAGGCTGATTTCCTGAAGAATAACATTACAAGGGTGTAACAAACGTCTTCCATTCTTAAATTCCTACCTACATTTTCATTGCTTAAGCTTCCAAAGCTTCCTGATACAGAAGAAAGGATGGCTGCAGCCTAGAGAGCCAGTTTTGCTAAAACGTAGTATTCATTTAAAACATCATTGTTCACAGTTTCCCTCTTTTGCAGGAGGATTGTGTGCTCCTTTCACAGGCACTGGAGAGTCTGGGTACAGGGGACGCAGGGGAGTCTTTCAATTTATACATATTCTCCCATTTTGGAACTCATCCCATGTGCGGAAAGAGGGTAATAGCATTTATGATACGTCTCCTATAGCACATTTTTTTCACTTTTCAATAGCAGTCCTGGTGTGCAGATAAGTTACTGCTCCATTATCATAAATGTAAAAAAAGAAGCATGATTTTTACCGTATGAGAACAAGTCTGTCTTTTTCAGATGGATGATCATCAAGCCACTGGGAATACCGGGCAATGGACCACTCAGCCCTCTGATATAGAGAAACACAAACAAACCCCAATTACATATAAATGTGAAAAAGGAAACATACACACCAACTTCAGAATCAAATGACATAAATGAAGGCCACATGAGGCTCTCTTAATACTACAGTGATACAGAATGAGTTAAGGAATCAGAGACAATTAACAGAAATAGCTCTGTGCATTATTTGGGAGCTCAGAGGTGATCTCCTCCAATTCTGAAAGGGGTTTGAATCTAGATTTCCTGCATCTTACATGAGTAGGATCCAGGCAATTTGCAGTCTGGGATAAGATCTGCAATTTCTTCTATGAGCTGACAGAATATTAAAGAACTGAGAGTCTATTTGGAAACAGGTTATGTTCTTCTTACTGTTAATGAATCAAAATATGAAGTCAATGACCATTACACCTTTGCCACAATAAAAACAAAAGCTAACAAATCATATAAAGTATGAGCTTCAATATTTTTTAATTAAAATAACTAGGGCGAACTACAATGTTCATTCCTCCTTAGGACATCTTGAAAGGAAAGACAGGTTGATCTTATTACCTGGAAGGGTGATTTTAACTCTGGTGGTGCTCTCGTAAATAAGAACTGAAGAATAACACTGAATGGAATAACCTCTCCCAGAGCTGGGCTACTGGCAATATGCTCACTGGTCTGGAACAGCAGCGGTCTGGAAAATGTAATAATATACTTGTCAAAGGAAGTAAAAGCTTACCTTATGCATTAGAAAAAATGCTTATATGGTGGCAATATTGTGTTATGATAGAATCAACTCATTTTTTTCCATTAGTCTGCATCTTAGATTTTCAAGACAGGTTCTGTTCGTAAAAATTTACCAAAGTTGCCTATTGTAATTAAACAACACAGGATGGTAAATTTTACGTTTCAGTGAAAACATTTAAGGGAACTGTAGAACTCACTGTCATATGAAAGTTGTGCTGAAAGCAACACAAAAAAGTACAATTTGGCCAACATTTGCATGACAAAGATTGTTAAATCATAGTTATACTCTGCATAAAATTTAGAAGAACATTAATCTATTTCTAATTTGCAGGTGGGTGTTGCCAGAGGAGCTCTCAGTTCAGTCAGAACTAACATGAGGCAATAAATCAGTTTTGAAATGCAGTTTGGTCATGCTGCGAATTGCCAGTTCCTGCAACTGCAACTCACCTGAACGACCTCAGCTGCCTGTAAGATCTTCCTAGGTCAGAGACTCGCCGGCACAGTGGTGCTACTGCTAACTCCATCTATATAAACAAACATTTCAATTTGAATTAGATTGTCACAAAATACAAAACTTGGTATTGAAGTGGCCTGCCTTCAAACAATAATCCAAACTTGCAGGCCAAGTCACTGACTTTTTGCTGGTGGCTGAATTTGAAGCAAGAAACTACCCTTTCCTTTCACCCTGCAGCGCACAAGCCAAGACTTTTTTCCTCATTCTAGGCAACACAGTGACCATGCCATGACAAACAGTGGTGACAGTCAGTGGTTAAGAATAGAAGACGTCTTGTGGGCTTTCCTTGTCTGAAGCTTTGTTTCTCACAGCAGGTTTATTTTGTTAGTGATGAGTTTCCTGATGAAGCACTTACGTCAATACCCCAAAAATTTGACTGCAGCCTGGGAAGAAAGCAAATCTAGGGAGGTCTCCACAAACCACTCCTAAAGCAGTAAAAATGCACACTCATTTCAGCCAGGCTCCCTTTCCTTTGGCAAAGGACAAGGTTAAGGCGATTCCTTCTTGAACACTCAGTCCCAAATTCTGGGGTACAAAACCTACACAGATTAGAGAGAAGGCAGCTGGGACCTATTGCCACAGGGTCATAAGAAATCAAAGGCAAAACAGCATCAGTAACAACATTATTGTCATACTTAGTTTCATACTCTTCGGTCTCCAAGTTACAGCAGCCATCTTTAAAACCAAACAAATTTTGAACACTTTGTGCATTTTAAGCACGAGAGCTCATCTGGCTTTTCGAACAAGAGCCAGGCTCTGCTTGGGTTTTATATCATTCATGTGAGGCTAAATTCTGTCACAGGCTCTTCATTAACAGTGAGGAAACAGAAGTGAGAAAGAACAATTCCACTTCCAGATCCCAGGCTGAACATGAACATTATATGACAAAATTTCAGTTAATATGTACAGTTATAAAAACACCACCCCTCAAAAAAAACATAGGTAATTTTACCCAGATATGGATTAAATCTTCATTTTTTGCATTCCTGAAGTGTCAGCCAGCAGAGGGATGCAAGCTTTATTCTCCATGCACGTTTTGTAAAATCCTTACCTTGAAAGACTATTCAGACTTTGATTTCCATATAATGCACAATTAAGCTAAGTTTCAAAGGATGAGAGCTAAAATAAGTAACAAGATCAAAAACACCATACAATGAGCTTCTCATTTAAGTAAAAAATGCTGAACGAGTTTCAAAGCGTTTGTGATAAGACACTATTTACAGTGAAGAGTTTAATACTATTATTCTTTCCAGCTGTACAATTTCCTCAGAGACCTGGCTGCTGGGCCACTGGCTTCACCAAAAGCATATAATTATGCTGGGGTTCCAGCATAAACAAGAAAGATGATGTGGTGAACTATGATGCCATAGTTCATCTATACCCAGAAGAAATTAAACCAGCAATTAATGCAAATCAAGGCTATATACTCCAGGCACCCATCTTTAAAAATAGGTGGCAGGATGGGAGTGATCTCACCTACTTCTCGACATCTACAGGTTCTCTTCATAGTCAGTGGAGAGACACAGCCACTCCTCTTCCTCGAGGTAGACATCTAAAATAGGCCAAGTGGGTCACGCTGTAGGAGTATCCACCTACATGACACTCAGGAAGACAAAGCTGGGAAAGCCAGAGGGCCTAACCCAAGCAGCTACGCTTCCTCTACAGCCAAGGAAGAGAGGGCATCTCTGAAAGGCAATGGGGAAAGCCCCACAGAGCTCGCCTCCAGGCAGTGCAAAGCTGCTCACAGAGCTAAGGAACCTTGGAGTATGTGCCCTACATCAGGCACTTTCAGGCCACTTGAAATCTGCATTTTATATTAAGCAGAAACTCACAGAAGCAAAAAGTGAATAATAATCCAGGAACTGGAAATAAGGATCTTTGTCTTCTGTTTTCAGATGAATGCTCCAGCCCCAGTTAACAGCCCATCTCCCTCCTGCCTGCTGCCCTTCTGCCCTCTAAATCTTCTACTCTAGGCTATGACCTGGCCCCTTCTCTAAAGCTGGGTGGGATCCCTGCCCTGTCCCCCCATAACCCTTGCAGCCTGAGGGCCAGGTCTCCTCTCCTGCATGCAGGTGCAATGCGTACCTGTTTCTTGGGCTGAAGATTGTGCACAACCCAGCTCTGCAGTTCCCAAGCAAGCACACTATCCACCAGACAGTGCAAAAGGCACTCAAAGGGGAAGCCAATGTCTCCATGCTGGAGGAGGAGCCGTCAGCTGCTGTACCACATGCTGAATTTTCCAGCACAAGAGAGCAAGGTTGAGTGTACGCTCCCAGGACGGGCAGGTTCTCCCCAGGGATTTCTGCAGGGAGGTGCTCCAACTCCAAACTGCAACGAAGCTTAGGGTAAATTCAGTGTGCTGTTCTTCCAGATCCCCCAGGACACTTCTGAGCATGTGTGGGAGCCAAGAGGCTGGTCTGCTACATAGGATCAGGAGCAAGTAGCCCGAAAGAGGAGATAATTAAGTAGGTTTTGCTACATCACGATACAAGAACCCTACGGACCCTGAAAAGCGTATTGGAGCAAGACTGATTCTCCAGAGCTTCTTTTCAGACATCAGTATTGGCTAGGGGCAGCTGGAAGTAACTGATAACCTGCAGGAGCTGGTGTCCCAGCTCTGGTGGGAGCCATGGGCTTGCAGCTGTGAAGAACCAGGAAGAAGATAATTATTTTAGGTTCTTTAGAGAATTTGATAACAGCACCAAACTGCCAGTCTGACTTGTGGAAATAGAGATGCATGGATCAAACTGTACTCATGAGGGGAAAGAAATCCCAGCATAGCAAAGTATAATTTTGCTTAATAAGTTTTAAATGATTGTTTCACTCCTGAAACATCATATGATGTAATGAGACATAAGTGAAACTTTCTACAGCTCAACCAATTCCTTATTAAAACAAATTTGAATTATTTCTTTTGAACATACTTGGGAGTTTCCATAAATCAACATTTTTAGTCTCAAGAACTAAAGAATTAAATTTAGTTTGGAAAATTCTATTACTTCATCTTCAACCTTTATTCACTGTAGAAAATTATTAGTATTGCTAGAACTAGATAGATTTAATGGCAGCAGATGGTTGATTCGTGAAGTACTAGTGCCAAAGAAAAAAATTGTTTTTAAGCTTTGCAGCATACTATACCATCTCAAATTGACTCACAAAGAGTGGGAATGAGTGAAAACTAATGTGGTGAAAATGTACATAAACCACAGAAATTTTTTTTTTTTAAAATTTACAACACGAGTCTGCTTGTGTTATAACCCAACTTCACCAATAAAAACTATACTTTGCATAATAACTAAGATTGCTTTCTTCACTTGAATTTTAGCTGTTTGTCTGAGCCAAATGATGTAGTGAGCTGCTAGGGCATCTCTCTGCTATTACATCCATTTCTGCAGGCCCACTGAGCAAGGTTTTGTCTCTGCTGAGCACGGTGCCAGCCGGCACCGCTGCCCGGGAGCGAGTGCCGGGGAGGAATCACTCGGCTGGAACAGCTGCTGCTTTTAAGGTGCTGGAATTGGGCAGAGGATTGAGCATACATCACTTCTTGGTTTTGCTAACTGTCATCACCTGAAGCTACATCAACTCTTGATTCAGGCAGCACATTTATACTGCAGCAGCTTTTGCTATGATATACAGCTATGGTTTCCAAAGCATTTTTGTGAGCTTTCACAGGTTGGGTGATGTTCTCGGCTGTCTGCAAGCCAATATTTGTATTGTGTGTGCAAATCCTTTCATACCACCATGTCCTGTGGACTTTACATATGAAAGGGTAAGTAGTACTTTTTGTTTCTTTTCCAAATTTTTCTCCTGGAACTGAAAATTTCAACATTCAGACATCCAGGTTAAATCAGGTGTCCAAGCAGTAAACTGCAACCACAGAGGCTTGATTGACTAGTGTGAAATAATCTTTAACACAGAACCCAAAAGAAGCAGTGCATGTGTCTGCCTAAAAGGGGCACCTAGAACAGAAGAAGGCCTAATCACTCTGCCTCGTTTCTTCTAACTTTGTTCAAAACCCATTGCTTTACCATGATTTATTCATGTTGTTTTGCTATGCTTCGCAGAACACAGTGGCAGACTCCTGCCCAACATATGCTTCTTCTCAATGATTCTTGCTCTCTAAGCCCCAAAAGGCTGTATTATCTTTTCTTCTCACATGACCCCACCATAGCCCACGGCTAGGTGGTCAATTATCTGTTGAACTATTCACTTGCTAGCCATATTGTAAAAAATACATCACATGGCTGGCTTCTCTAATGGGATTATGTTCAGCAACCCAAGGGTGAAGTTAATACATAGTCAGGATACAGATAATGCATATATATTGAAGAGCGCTTTGAAAAACCCCATAGTGAAGCTATTGTTTAGTGCCTATTGTAGTATTCTCAAGATCTCTCATTACTAAACAGCTGTTTTTTCAGCTGAAAAATCTTAGCATTAAATTTTTAGCAATTACATTTCCTCCTGGTCAAGATGAATTCCAAGTTTTTAAATGATAACTGAAAATGCTTTTTTCTAGCCATTCACTGGGAGAGAATGCTTTAACAAGCAAGGGAGCAGAAAAGCTCTGAAATATTATATGAAAGAAACTGGCCTTGAAGGGATGTGGAATATGATTTCTCCTCCATGCAGCAATTTCAAAATGGTTGATGTTGAAGTAAACCCTTCCACTTTAATACCTCCAAATTAACACACATCAGAAAATAATGTCCTCCTTCCAGTAAGACAGCATTAAACATTAAGTTCATTCTAGGTTTAGTAGTTTCTGCCCTTGTGACAACTGTGATTAAAGAATCCTGCTTCTCTCATGTCTCCATAAGAAACTAGAAAGGAATTTTTATAGGAAAAATTATAAAAAGCATTTTTACACTTGTATAATAATGTTTGATCAAATCAGCAAATCTGTTTACATATTTAAAAACCAAAATGCCTAATATCCTTGCTTTTTTAGTGACACATATTGAATCAGGAAACCAGATTCTAACCATAGGCTAACCAGCAGGTAAAAACATTTCTTCTGCACTAGAATTTAGCATTGTCAGCTTCTACAGTAAAAACATTTTTCTAGGAAAATTCAATAAAACCAAAATATGTCTATTTATTGATAAAGACTTGAAGTTGGTGGCAGTGTTAACTATGCTACATCAAAACCGTTTGAACACAGTCCTGAACAATGCCAAAAAACTCAACTATAAATCACACTTAGATAAGAAATATATAGAACAGGACCAATAAAAATAGTTCACTCAACCAGGCTGAAAATAATTACTCATGACATGAGATGGGCTTCTTGGCACAGACAGTGGCTCCTGCCTTGTATGTCACTTCAAACATACACCTGTACTATGAAAAGATGGGAAATCATGTCATGCCTTCCTGCCATGAATCATAAAGATTACTCAGTCTTTGCAATTTCTAGACTAGTTTATTTCAATGCAGTTGTGATTTGTATTTGCTATTAATAAACAGCTACTTATCTATATCAGCTTACAAACTTTATGCAGCAGACTACTCATTTCCATGCCAAATATTACTGTAGATTCCCCATTTCCTCTAAATAAACCTCTCAACTGATACTGCTTATATTCCACTCTTTGCTGCGTTGTCCAACATTTCCATCAGGTTTTAGGAAGGCCTGAACTACAAGCCACCAATACCAAAGAGTGCCTGAGTGCTGTAACAACTCTGAATACCAAACAAGTTAAAAACTTCTCTGAAAAAAGAACTGGTGCTCCCCAGTAACAAAAATGTTGGAAAAACCAGCAGGTCTTGCTGGTTGGCTTGCCTCCATGAGAACTTTTTTTTCAGTCTGACTAGTACTGAATTAAAAAGTGAAATTTGGTATTACATATGTGAATACTGAATTATGGTCACCTTAAAAATACAAAAATAAATGAAAACAAACTGATCCAGGAATTTACAGGAGCGAAGTGAAATGTAATCTTGTTCAATTGCCTGTATAAAAACAGAACGCATGAAAAGAGGTGAATTCAGCCTGTAGACTGGAAATATTTCAAATGAGAGTCCCAAGGAACAGCACAGTATGTGATAACAACCTTGCAGCACTGCAGACATTTTCTAGGGCTTAAAATATTTCTGTAAGCACTGATCTTCATGCAATCATATTAATGATATTCAAGCATATTTCAAGTCCATCATACCTCTGTTTACAGCTGTCACGCTACACACATCTATCCTGACTGCTGAAATATCTGTAATACACAAGACAGCAAAATGCAACACTGACACTGGAAACAGGGCAAGACAGAGAATTCACCAGAATTACAGCAGTAATCCCTAACTTTGTAAGTAGCTGAGCCTTACTCAAGAAAACTGGATGTTGTGCACCTCACCAAACCAGGCTGCAAATGAAGAGAACTCGAAGCCTCAGTTTTCCCCCTTCTGTGTATACACTTCTTTTGAGGCAACTTTTCAGTGAAACACATTTCCAGTGCAGAACTTTTCAAACCTGACTCTCAGCCAAAGCTATTCTGCTGAGTATATGGCAGCCATAAGTATGACTCTGAGTGCCCTGAAAGAAATGTGCACAAGCACGTGAGATACCCAAAATCTGATGCAAAGGTTATCTGACTTACTGCATGCATGTTTATAATAGGACCTTCAAAGTAACCCAAGCTTCCGGACAGATTCTGCCCAGGTCTTTTGCTTGCAAGTAACTGCAAAACAGCAAAAGGGGTTTTAGATCTCAAAAGCCAGTTTTAAGCAGTAGCACGTAACCTTTTTTGAGTACAGAAAATTCAAAATGACTTTACAAGACAGAGCACAACTAAAATCAGTTTATAAACAAACCTCCTCCTCCACAGTGTCGTTCCAGACAGGTCTTTTCCTTTGGGTTTGGCTTTAGTCCAACAATGCAGTGCCTTTCTGAGACTGAAAAAAATCCTGCTCACAGCACTTATGGCCATTTGGAAAAGTTTAATCTTGCCATGAAGCCAGCAGCTCAGCTAAATATTGCTCTCCTCGGCCCAAAGCAGCAGCAACCTTCCCTTCTCTTTGGAGGAATCAAGTGTTTTCCTTGACAAAGGCATGTGCCATGGGCACAGGAACGTGGAAGTGAAACAAGCTCTGTCCAGGATTACAGCCACATTTCAGTGAATGAGCCCAGGTCAGGGCACCTACAAGCTCCCCAGCGCGGCCACCAAGAGCTGGTGTCATGGGCACATGCCCAAAACCCACCATGTTTTCAGCAGAGGCAGACACACCCCAAAAAACATGGATAAAAGGTAGCCTCCAAACACAAAATAGTTCAGTCCTTTTTCTGTTATCCCCAGCAACGGGATATAGTGTCCAAGCCATTCTGGACACTACAGCCACTGTGCAGCCTGGGATGCCCTAAGGAAGAGATGCTCAACGGCATAGAGTGAGTGTTGAGGTTGCTGTATGGGGCTGGTTGGACCCAGACAGTTCCTGTCTAAAACCCATTTTTAAACAAGCCAAAAACATGGTGCAATGTGAAGATGAGAAAAACACAAGGCAGCCCCCGATGCAGCAAGAGTTGAAGGCAAGAGACAAGAATGAATTCAAAACCTATTTTTTTTCTTCCACAGTACAAAAGAAGGGAAATTTCACAGTTGTCCGTTCAGGAGCTATACTCAGCACAGTGAGGAAGAACATGCAAATCCCCCTACACTCAGATGAAAACATATCTTCATTTTTCACTTAAAAGGCAGCCCGTGTTACAATGAGATAAATAAGTGTTTAAAAAAGACAAACGAGTGATATTTTCAGTGTCACTATAATAGGTGCTTAAACCAGATGCTCTTTACTGTAGAATTAGGTGGAAGTATTTTCCAAATTTATATAATTTACTTTAGTACTTGTCTTAGTTTTGGCTGAGATAGAGTTAATTTTCTTCTTAGCAGCTGGTATAGTGCTGTGTTTTGGATTTAGTGTGAGAATAACATTGACAACACACTGAAGTTTTAGTTGTTGCTAAGTAGAGTTTATGCTGAAAAGTCCTTGACTTAGTTTCTCATGTTCTATCGGCAAGAAGATTGGAGGGGCACAAGAAGCTGGGAGCAGACACAGCCAAGACAGCTGACACAAACTGGCCAAAGGAATATTCCATACCATATGACATCGTGCCCAGTATATAAACTGGGCAGAAAGTTGGCCAGCGGCTGCTGCTCAGGAACTGACTGGGCATCAGTTGGCAAGTGGTGAGCGATTGCATTGTGCATCACTTGTTTTGTATATTCTAATTGTATTATTGTTGTTATTATTACTACTATTACCATTATTATTATTTTCTTCCTTTTCTCCCTATAAAATATCTTTATCTCAACCCACAAGTTTTACTTTTTTTTCTGATTGTCTCCCCCATCTCATTGAGGGGGAGTGAGTGAGTGGCTGCGTGGTGCTTAGTTGCCAGCTGGGGTTAAACCATGACAGTACTGCAGCATAAATTACACAAATTATCTATATTCCTTCCAGAGGAGGACTTAAGTGCCCTTTTTTCTCTACAATTTTATGCCATTGTCTTTAAACTAGAGAAGGGGATGGAACCTTCTCATTGAAAGCAATTGAAAACTTCCCCTTTACTTCTGCAGTTAACCGCTGATTTGCTGCTTCAGAGTAATGAATAAAAAAACTTTACTCAGGATGTATGTAACTCACAGACAAATGATACAAAGCAGGCACAAGCAGGAGCAGAGAGGGCAGTGATTCCTCCCTCCCTGCCTCCTCTTCTACTTACAGCTAACTGCCAGCCAAAAGCAGCACTTGGTATGCAGACAGCCAGTGCTAATTCCTTTTTCTCCTTGAATAATAATAACTGGGACCCTCAGATCAATCTAGTGGATGCCTATGTTCTTTGGCAAGTTAATCACACAGTTTCACCATTGATAAATTAAATCTGAATACAATAGATAATGCAGACAGGCAGTGGCAATTTGGTTTGTGTTTTAGTCCAGTCTAAGAGCTCTGTAAAGCTGAGAGGCAGGTAAGCCAAACAAGTCATGAAGAGAATCCCAAAAGAAAACTGCCCTTCTGTTACTGAAAGGGCAGCTCTTCCACAGGATACTGGTATTTCTTTAGCTTGTTTCCTACACTGCAAGGCAGCTGAGTTAGTGATTAACCACTGTAGGCACTGTGATATACAAAGTGATTAAGAAAGCGACACACCATTCCATTAGAAGAGAGAGAAAGTATGAAGTGAATGAATGGTGGCAAATGATGGACGTACCGAAGAGGTCAGACAAGAGGGATAAAATGTCAAGACATGGCTGAATTTAAATGCAACAGTCACTTGATAGGAAGCTGTCAGACCTCCCTGAATGTGTTTTACTGTGACGAGAGATTTTCAACTACTTAGTGGATGCATTTCTCAGAATACAGTTTCTCATCAGAGAGGATGTTTAGAACTGGAATGCACCGATCTCTACAACAGCCTGTTTATACTCTGATGGGGACAAAAGCATTGATACTTTTCAGTGAACACCATGAAGTAACAGTAAAAAGCAGAAATCAGTATGAAGGGTACCTGTGCAAAATCTGCTGCAAGCCGCATCTTCCCGCCTTCCCCGAGGGGCCTTATTAGACTGGCATTGCGAATGAAAAGTTCAATTGCTCTTTGAGCCATGGCTTCAGTGTTATCAAAGACAAAGTCAAAACACTCAAAATGCCTGAAGTAGTCACTCATGACTCTTGCTATAAAACCCTGTAGTTCTTTCATGTACAGAGAACAAGGGACATCTGGTTTTCCTGAGCTGGATAATGATCTGGAAAAAAGAAAAAAAAAAAGAAAAAAGAAATTGGGACAGCTAAATTCATCTTCAAAACACAACCAAAAACTATTGGGTTCTTTTTAATTTTCTTCCTACCCCATGAAGTCATGGTATGAATTGTAGAGTCTCATTTCTACACGGAATAAGGAGTATGTAGCGCTCTCTGAAACTATAGTCAAAAAATAGCTCTTTATCAGCCATTTCCATCCTAACAAAATAAAGGAAATCACCCCACTCCTACTCAACCTGCAGAGCCTCCACCAGTTTGGTGGAGC
Organism: Brachypteracias leptosomus; assembly: GCA_013401335.1. NCBI lineage: Eukaryota > Metazoa > Chordata > Aves > Coraciiformes > Brachypteraciidae > Brachypteracias > Brachypteracias leptosomus. The sequence continues at coordinate 48,854 of VYZX01007015.1, read as the reverse complement.
CTCAAACCCAGCCCCTAAATTTAAATGTCCCAGTTGTTGATTTGAAACTTTAATAATGGATCAAAAAATATATGCAACATGTCACAGGGTTACTAGCTTAGCATATCTGAAACCTGTTCTCTGCATAGAATTAGTTTCCTAGATTCCTCCAAACCCAGGATTATAAAGTCAATCTAATTATCACAGAAGCAGCATAGAAGCTGCAGGACACAGAAATCAATCACCTTTTTCTTTCTTTGAATCACAGTCAGGCAAAAGAGCTCTTAGAAACTCAGGAACCTGAGCATACAGGCTAACAAAATTTAGTCTTTGGCTGGAATCAGTTTATCGACCTAGAGAGATTTTGCTAGTGGTGGCAAAAAGAAGATGGAGAGAGCAAAATATTGTTTTTAAAAAAAAGTAAAAAGGAAAATTTAAAATACTCCTGAAAATATACTACTTTCAGTGAATTTCCAAGACAAAAAACAGGACATCTGATGATGATATAAGCAATGCTAGCAACCAAATAATGGTCAGGATGGAAGTCTCAATTATTGATAGGACTCAAGATCTTTGCAGGTGAAGAATATTGGAAATGTTAATTAAAATGCTACAGGAAAATAGCATATTACACTAAATCTGACCTTTCAATAAAAAAATTTTGCAACCATTTCATGTTCAGTAATACTTGAGATAAAATTGTGTAATTCTTAATAGAGGTTATATGCTTTATTTTGAGAAAGAAGGATACTGGCAGTTCTGAAGACTGCCCACAAAAATATGTTTTGAAAGCAAAAGGGGACTTTAAGCACAAAAACGGCCTCTGCTTGGCTTTATTTTTTATTTAAAATGTATTTTACTCAACAGATACATAAAAAAAAAAAAAAAAGGAAGAATACAGATGCTATCTGACTAATTTGTTTCAATAGATAGATGTAATTCGGCTTTCTCTGTTCATCGATCATAAAGCATCACCTTCCCCTGAACAGACAAGCACTCCTCCTCCAAGGGCATTGTGGCAATAACAATCTATTATGCATATGCAGGACATCTTACTAAAGCAATGGTAAATTTAAAAAATATTCCTAGTTACCCAGAAAAATCTTCCTGGTGCATAGTGATGATGATAGCTTCTACTGAATCTCCTACAGAGTTCAGTAACGGTTGAACAGCACTACCCATTAGATCATGGACTGCCTAAAATAGAATAAGAAAAAGGCAGAAGTAAGGAAACAAACTAGAAGGATTTGCATTTTGACACTTCAAAAATACCTTGACAAACAGTTCATTTCAACAGTGTTTTTTATTATTCTGCATTAGAAGCTGCTAAATCGAAGGATAAAATCCTAACGTAACATTTCTCTTTAACTGATTTTACCAGTGAAGTACAGAAATAAAGGTGTTTACTATTTCTATGTAAAGCCTTCCTTCAAAAAGTTGCACACCAATTTGGCATTCCTGGTGTGTAAATGTGCATGTCTTGGTTCAAACACTTTGTTCAGCTGTTCATTCCCCAGACACACAAGCTGTCCTTCGTTCCTCTGCACAGCAGGACGAGTGTGGAGAGCCGTCATCCACAGAGGGCTGCACAGCCATCCACACTGCCCCCCAGAAAAGCACCAGTTAGCAAAATAATCATAATAATGTGTGTGGCTTTGGAGGGTAACGGGATGATGAAGGATCCAGTTACTGCTGTGTGAATGCTGCAGACAAAGATATTTATTTCCACAGTCAGATGGCATCTGGGTTCTAACCATTATGAGTGTATTCTTGAATACAAATACTATTCAAGCAGTGATTTGACACATGCAACATATATGTAGCTGCAGATACAACAAAATATACATTTCAGAATATTTGTATACCTTGGACTAACATATACTGACACAAAATAATACCTGGGAAAAGAAGTGCCCATTTTAAGTGCACCAAACAAAGCAAAGCCCAGCCTTATCCCTGCAGCATATGGACTTTAAATTACCTTTAAGGCAGTTGTGATTGCTTGCTCAGCAGCTGCTGGAAATGAGCTCTGGTTGTTAATGACCTAAAAATTTTAAAGTAATAGTTAATAGTCAACATTCAACAAGTCATTAGAATCCATAATATTTAATTTCATTTGAAAACATACTGAGTTATCCTTAGTAATAAGTGACTTACACAGGTATAGATAACTATCAAATGTGTTTTATACAGACAGGATTTTCAGTGCACCAGTATCAATCCTTTGCTCTCAAATTTCCTATGGACTTTGCTTCTGCCTTGGCAATGATTCAGTTGAGTTCAACTGCAATTTCGCTGAAGGGTTAGCAGAATCAGACTAAAAATAAGTGGTGTATTCTCCCACTGCTAAGTATAGAATTTATGGAGAACTACACAAGAAGCCGTATGGCAAATATCTGAAAGAATGGTTGTTCTTTCTCAGTATTATAGTATTACATGTGAAAGAGCTGTTTATGTACAGTTACAACAATATTAGAATTGAAAGTTAAGCAATGATCTGTAGGAATATTCTACCAATTTCCTTGCAGTTATGAACAAGATACACAATAGTATTTTTAAGCCAGATAAGTACTAAACTCAAAGACTGAATCATATCAGATCTCCCTCCAACACTAAGGCACGTGAGGTTCATTACTAAATACCTCAGAGAAAGCAGACTTAAAAGTTATCTACCATCTGTTTGCAAAATCCAAGTAAATTTTATAGGCTTTTTAGCATTTTTAAACATTCTTTAAACATATCCACAGTCAGGAGTACTCATGATCTTTTTTATGATCAAACTGGGATTTAAATACAATTAACTATAACTACCACCTATATCTGTTTTTTTTAATTTACAGAGACTGTGCAACCATTGGCATCAATAAGTCAGTAAATTGGAATTATTCATAATTGTGCTTAATCCTGAAAGCATTTGCAGTCCAGACTTTGGTCACAGCAACAATGCACAGAGATATTTGTCAGGTGCTGCTTTTCTTGAGCTCACCCTTTTCTTCCCCTTTTCAGTTTGGCCACCATCGTGGGAAATCAGTGAGGGTCCAGGGAGGTGGTGAAGTCACCATCCCTGGAAAGGTTCAAAAAACAAGTAGATGTGGTGCTTCGAGACATGGTCTAGGGGCCAGGGAGATGTTGGACAAAGGTTGGACTTGATGATCCTAGAGGTTCTTTCCAACCTAAATGATTCTATGGTCTTCTGAGAAATGTAAGCTTGGGCTGGGATAGATGCAGACTATCAGGCTGACCAAAGACAGTTTACTTGACATGAAAAACCATAAAGAGTTCAGTTGTTTAGGCTCACAAAACAATGGCTGAGATGCAATTAATCTCTATAAGCACATCTTTCCCCCCTCTTCTAATATTGACAATTTGTCTCATAGCACTGCTTACAAGGGCCAATCAAGCCTCAAAGAGTTGTACAAATGCATAGCAAGGGGCAGCTCTTAACTCAAAATTGGGCTGTGTTTGTCAGAGTTCTGATCAGCTGATAGGAGAATATGCATAGGATAGAGCAAAGAAGTTAACACTACATCAAGGAGAGAAATACCAAAAGAATCCTACCTTCAGAACAGATTGGTGAAGCTTGTACAGCGAATTAACTACAGCCACATTCCTCCTCTGTCCCTCCGTGAGTGGTCCAATCACCTGGCTGGCATCTCCTTGAGTAGATAGCTGCAGTGATTGCAGAAATTGTTAAAACAGTACCAACTCTTTAAACAGTGCATCACCACAAAATCATAGTTAAATAAACCTAGATCATGGCAGAAAGGCATAAGTCTTCAGTACCAATGCTATTCCATTTAACTCTTATCTTGACTTATATGACTTCCATCTCCAGATAATACAAACTGAATAACAGGAACAGTAAGAGACTGCTGTCTCAGTTCCCAAACACAGCACTCGGACCCAGAACCCTCAGAGATACCTAGTCCTGGCATCACTTCAACTTTGTCATCTAAGAGTCAGCTGAAGTCACCTACCCGAAGATGCAGTATGAACTATCAGCAGCAGAGCTGAAATGGGTGTGCTTTTCTGTATACCCTCACTCCTGACAACCATTCAAGCCTCTCCTTATAAACTCTGTTTCTTCAAATAGAAGGCTTACAGCTTTGTACATATTAATGGCTTGTAAACGAACAGGAAAATAGAACTGCAAGGACCAAAACTGCTACTCCTGTCACTAAAAAGAGTTCTATCCATGAATCTTTCAGTAAAAATGAAAAAACTTTTTCTTCATACTTAAATTCCAAAAAGCATGGATTTTTTTGTCATTACCAGAGAAATCTAAGTTCCAAGGTGATACATAAATAGCAACTAACTATAGAACAGTCCCATAAGGATACCACAGTATATCTTTATAATTTAAAATAAACTAAATTGTAATTGGGAAACAAATGGAAATTTTCTTGTGTACTGAAAGCTGTAGNTCTATGATTCTATTCTATGAATTCTAGAAGCAGTATATCCAAATATTACATCAAGAATCACTATTAATAGAAGAATTTACTGAGATAGAATTACTGACTAGTTGTCTATATTTCAGGATACAATATGATCTTCCAGGAAACTCCTGAAGACGCCTAGCTCCAAAAGTCTCTCAGTAAAAATATATTCAACTCATTAAAGAAGTAATCAAGAGACTTTTATGAAGTGTGTCTTTAAACACAGTTGTAGGCCCTACAGAAGGCTCCTAAATGAAAACTGAATATACAGTAACGATTGTTTATGAACAAAAGGCACGACATAATTTTAAAAATTTTAATCTATGGGAAACAGTGAATCTTTATTAGTGAAAAACTTTTTCTGTACTTCCCATAGTTTCCACTCGGCATAAACACAGACAGAAAGCAACCAAAGTTATCTACTGCCAGCACTGCTAATAATGAAATTTTAGACAAGTTCTTGCAAGGACACAGGAACTCAAACTTATTCACAGCATTACGGTGGCAATATCAGTTCATTTCCCTTTATTCTAATTTAGGGATTATTTCAGGATAAACAGGTTTCTGAGGCCTTTGCAGAGGGAAAAATCTTTTCTAATGCATCCATCTTCAATTATTTGACATCCGAATGCATCTTTAGATTAGCTGACAAATATATCATCTCAGCATCTTCCTGCCTTCTTGATGAGAACAGCCACATGAGCTGCGTACATCTGTTTCCTTCCCGGTATTTCTATCTGACAGACCTGACCAGTTTTAAGAATTCTCCTTCTCATGTTTACAGCTTCACAGATTATTGACAAAACAGCCATTAGAGAAACACTCTGCCCACCCAGCTCACCACCCTCCCAGACCCCCATAACCTTTATTTCACATGTTTTTTAAGCACTGTGCAGATGATTCAGTTGGGGTTTTGCACATTTACAACTGCCAAAGAGAAAAGACACTACTAAGACAGTAACATTTTACATCCTAGTCACTTAAATTTCAGTTCCTACTAAAAAGGTTTCACAATTTTTTTTCCTTAGACATTATGAAATGCTTAGACTGTCTCTTCTGCTGGTGAAAAAGCTTAGTGCATAAGTGCAATAGCGCTCAACAGCTTCACAGACCAAGTCTAAAAATGCCTTAGAAGCAACCAATCTTTCCATATTAAATTTAACATATTTACCAGATTAAATTCCCTTAAATTAATCAATTTGAATTTTGACAGCTAGATATGTTGATCCCTTGTATATCTTAAACTAAAATCACTGGTGTAAAACCAAGTGGCTTGGAAAACCTGACTCTTGTAACTAGCAGTGGGAACTAGGCAACCCAGGGCACCCTAGGACCACTTCTCCTGAAGGTGTGCCATGGGGACACCTGGCACCTACATGGGTAGGTGCATCCTACCATCTACAGCAGAAGTCTCAGGTGGTTGTTCCCACCTCTTGATGTCACCACAACAATTTCTGTGACCTTGCCTTGAGGTAAGAAGATTTTATCATGTCCAACATGGTCTGTGTACATACACTTTGTCACTGGTACATATCTGGATTTCAGGTAGTTTATCATTATTTCAGTATTCCAATGCCTCCGACTGAATTCTTGACACCTCTAATATCCATTGTACAATCACACATCCAGGTAGGAAAATGCCATCATTGTGCCTACCTGGTTCCAACAAATCACGTCTGTGGCCTATTTACTTTAAACACAAATCTTCTTTCAATTTCTTTTTCCACCATATCAGGTTTTATCAATGACTCATATTCATCAATCTTATTTATAAAGCAATTACTTTTGAAGTTCTGTGCTGGACACAGCTTATACGTTTAAGCCCATTGGTAATGTAACTCTTCCTCTGTTACCTGCCCACTGGGGACTGCACTATGTAAATAGGTTAAATGAAATAAGCCTAGCCACAGTCACTCAGCTGAAAGAGATGGTCCAGGGGCCTTCTTTTTGATGAGGGCATTAGAGACAAAATCTGATGACTTTTTGATAAATTGGATTTATCCAGAAATGCAGAAGGGTGAATTTATGCTAAGCAGAAATAGGGAGGACAGAAGGGGTGACTTCATCTCAGATCAGAATCTATTTTGGGAAACAAACAACTAAAAGACAAAGTGTAGTTGAAGGACTAGATTCCATCTCCAGGGAACCATCAGTCACCCTGGGAGTTAGTCTGGCTTAAGCCTGCTGGCTGAAAAGAAAACAGAGGAAAAGAAACCATACTGAAGCCAGACCTGAATGCGCAGTAACAACAAGGACTGTAACTGTTCTACTTTTCTCTGTCTTCAAGTATTGCAACTGATCTCTTATGCTCTTTGCTTCAGTTGGGTAAACTGTTCCTGCTTTTATCTCAAAGCCTGTCTACTCTTTACAACAATTTCATGGTCACTAGCAAAGCACAGGTACCCCATTTCCCAGCAAGCAGCAATTCTGCAATGGGTGACATGTCAGTATGAGCTCCCTTTGCCAACATGAGCTACCAGCACACCAGCAACAAGAGAGGTTAGTGAGGAAGAAAGGAGCAAGGCAGAGAAGCCTCCCACCAGTGAATATTAGCCAGGGCTTTTGTATCATGGACTGAGGCACCAGGACAAGGGCCGTGTTTTGTGGTACTCTCAAGAACGTGAACGTGAGCTTCCATTATGCTCAAAGGGCAAGAAAGGAAGAAAACTCAAAGGGCAGCTGTTAAACTAAAATGAGAAAGAAGTACTGCCTTTCTGACATATATAAGAGGACATTCTCTAAGGTAGAAGGTGGAAATTTGCAGGTTCAATCCAGTAGCTGACTAGCTGGAGGAAGCTGCCTAGAAAACTTTTTTTTTCAAAAATCTAATTGTACAGAATCTGAGGACTAAGTAGTAGATCGGGTAGTTTACTGAACCAAAAAGAACACTGGTAGAAGCTGACACACAAAAAATGTGTCACAAAGAGGAACAAGCTGACTGAAGGCCATCTGACTTGCTTCAGCCTGGTCAAGAAACTGTAAGCCATGACTGGCCCCGTGCTCTCACCAAATTCAGAAGTCCTCCTGGAAAGCAGTTTCTTATAGCTTATATCCTTCAGTATGCTAACATGGTTTCATTGCTTCACCTGCAGAGACAGCAGGTGCTTCGTTTGGGTCAGTAAGTTGCCCAGTGCAGAAAATTTCAGTAATGATTCACCTGACCACATGCAGGAAACCACGAAGCAGAGAAATAAGCACTTCTATTGAGTAATTAATCTAACCTATTTTAGAGCCCCTGCTTTAGGGAGAGAGTAAATGCACCCTGTATGCACCTATTTCCCTCCATTCACCATAAAGGGGATCTAAAGACTAAACCACAGGTATTTACAGGTGGCTGTACTGCCTGAAGTCATGTCAGATGAATTTCCAATGTAAATTTATATATATATATTTTACAATGTGAAATTATAAATGTATTTGCACCACTTTGCATGGACACACTTTAGAAATGTGTCTTGGAAATAAATAGATCAAGTGTTCTGTATCTTACACTCTTCTATGTTTAATACCTAAGAAGAGCCATGTAATTTGACAGCATGGATTTGATCTCATGTGTTGAGACATGTGCTATGATAAGATTGCTTTGGGTTTAAATTCTTGTTTTCACTATGAAGCAATGAATGTAGGCTTTAGATTAGGACTTGAAATCATCAGTTCCCCCTCAGGTTACAACAAAATGCTAACTGAGTGTGTCTCTTTCTTCTAGAAAAGCTCAGACTATTGATACATCTTTTCCTATAATATCTTTAGTATTTCAAAGTGACTAACTTTCCCTCTTTCCACAGGAGGCAGCTCAGAAGAGATATTGATTTGTGAGCTGGTTTGCTACCATTCCCTCCACAGACTAAACATTTTGTGAAAAAGCTGTTTTACACCAATAACTAAGATCTTGTGTGCATCCTTATTGACAGTTTTTGAAAACTCCATTTATTTTTCTGTACTCTAAAACAGCCTCAGCAAACCCACTCTCTGAACAGCAGGAAACAGCATCATCATTTAGGAGTATGGATTGGATCTTAAATCAAAATAAGACAAAAGTAGTGCCTCTAGACAAAGCATTTGATCCAACTCTAGGATCACGAGACTAATGTGTTTTGATAGCACAAATTGAACTGCGATTGTCAAGCTGACATTTTCAGGAATAAATACATTCTTAATAGAGGCAGACGATGTGGCCATACCTCTGGCAGAAAGCAACCAATCCATCTGGTACTTGGCCCCCTGCCTGATCATAACAACTTATTATAAAGCACAGAATCAATTTACAGAGTTTCTGAGTCAACAGGTCTTGGTCCTGGGATCTCTCCCATAAGCTACAAATAATTGGGATGATTTACTATTAGCTTTAATGTTTTCCATATGGCAGAAGGAGCCTTTTACAATCTCTTTCCACATAAGAAATACAAAAGTTTATTAGAATTGATTTGCTACTTTTTGTGAAAATATGACAGTGTTTAGCAGAAAAATAGATAAAAATCTGAACTCCACTAGCCAGGCCTCCTAATATATTAGTTACTGAGAGGACAATTTGGAAAAAGAAGAGACATAATTTAGAGGTTCAGAGTGTAGGATCTGAATGAATGTGTTGAGGCAAATAAGGTCATTCACTGATCAGAATAAATTAAAACCAATGTTCTGCTTTAAAAAAAAATCAATCAACTAAAATTTATAAATAAATCATAAATAAAAATTTGTGTTCTTGGAATGACTTCTAATTTTTCATAGAAGAAGAAGTATTTCAAGACATGAAGTAAGGAATGAGCTGTGAGCTCAGGCAATAACTTAAAATGTACATAAAAACATTTATATGGTGCCTTCAGGACATTCTGGTAGCTTCCAGAGTATCTTTTTTTTTAGCTTCCTCAGAAAAATGAAAATTTCATATTCTAGGAATATAGAAAAGGAGCTTTATGGTGAAGGCATTCAAAATTCTATAGAAAACACAATCATTATTTTGGGAAGAAAAATCTGAAGGGACTATTAAGCCCTTGACCAAGAAAAAAGACCAAACACCATGCTCATACTATTCATGCTAGAACAGAAATCATCAAACTGTTCCCTTGGGGGTATTTCTGGTTTGTTTTCTTTTTCTTCCTTAATATTTTCAAAAGCAGAAGAAATTGAAGGAAAACAGCAAATTCTCTCTCTGTAACAGAAAAGACAGGATTTATCTCTATATCTTTGAATCATTCGAGAAGAAAAGCACTGTACAAATAATCCAAAATGAGTAATGGTTCATGGTCCTTAAGTAATAAGATGCTTTAAAACAACCCCACTATCAGAAAGCACCTAAAACCAGTTCCTTTAAGGAATCTCAGAGAATCCTAAACCTGAAGCACTCAGAATCATTTCTCAGCTTCCCAAAATTATGCCCCTTGTATCTTGTATTTTTTCAGACTCAGGTTTATCCAGCTAGCCCAAGCCTGAGAAGGATTTCAAGGGCAATGTGTCTCGATCCTGATACCTCTGACTGTAACAGTTTACTGATTTTTTCACACTTGCCAAATTAATGACTAAATGATTAATCATATTTTATATGTCATCCCAATAGCTCTTGGTCCCAACCAACTATTGAGAAGGCACCTCCAGACGTGAAGAGCAGACATCCATTCCCAAGATACACAAGGGGGGTCCAACATGATAGAGTGATATTCACCCACACATCAAAAATATAACCAACTTATTTAATTGCCATTTGCCTTTTTTGGTATCAGGTCCAGGCATTAATTGAGATGAGAATACTTCTACTCTGCTAAAAGCTATAAATGAGCTTTACATTGTCCAGCTCTCATTAGAGTGTTCCAAAACTACAAAATTCCAAAGCCTTTACCATATCAACATACATTCAACCTGAACCATAGAAGTTAACTTGGTATGAAATAATTTAGAGTGCACTGTAACAAATACTGTAAGGCTTGTGCAATCTTGCTCTTTTTCTACCTGTTAGGAAAATTACATGCTAGATCTAATGAATTCTTTTAACCGCTTTCCCAGCAAGAGAAAATGAAGCACATAGTACTCTCAAAACCAGCCTTTTATGTTTGGATAACTTTTTCTGGAGTTTAGCCAGTATCTCTTAAAAAAAAAAAGAAAAAAGTAAAAATCACACTTTTGTTATGTGAGTCACGATCTAACCAGTAAAAGACAACATGAGAATGAAGAAAATGTTTCATGAAGTTATTTTTTAATGCAACTTTCTCCTCTAGATTTTTAAGTAGCTTTCTAGTGACTGTTTTAACAAAACTCTTCTGATCTTTCCATCAATAAAAAAAATTAATTACAAAACCTTAGCTGACTTCTGATTATTTTTAAATTAGACCTACTGCCATCTTTAGCTTTTATTACTGTACAGTGAAATAGTAATTATTCTGAAATTATTTTAGTATATAATAGCCTCCCTCATATTCTATTTAAATACCTATTAACAAATTCCTTTAATACGCCAAATATTGAATTAATATTTTTGGGTTCTCTCATTTAAATAGCATAGATACAAGTTTTTCAACGACAGTAACACCATGTTTTTAAGGTACTGGTATAATACAGCTAATTCAAGTGTCTCAAAAAGAAGTGGGGAAAATATAATTTTTTATATTACTTACACCATTGTAACTGACGCATTATTTACAGAAAACCTTTCCCAAAACATCATTTCACTACTGTTCTTGATGGTTTGTGAGCTGATTACATTTGATACTTCCATCCAAAGTTCACAATGTTCGACATTTAGACAGGAGGACTAGATATGCTTCCCTGGAACTGTCAGACAAATCTCATTGTTGGAATATTTCCTGAATAGTGATTCATCCACAAATGAAAGCTCACAATTCAATATAACACCAACTAATATGAGACATGGATTAATTCTTATAAGATCAAATAATTAAAAGGGCAATCAGAAATTCATTTTATGTCATTACAATGAGAATTCATCATGCTTTTCAATTCAAAACCATCAGAGGCTTCATAAATTTGCTGGAGTTTAAATCTGGTGCCAGAATTCCAGTGCATGAACAGTATTTTCCTTTTACTGGAAGAATTTGATTCCAGCAAATCTCCTCTCTCTCTCTCTCCACCCTGTTCTCCTCTACTTTGTTGAATTATACAGCTAGTTAAATTTAGCTGTGTCAGATAAGAGGATGGGTGGACAGAAAAACGACGACGCCGATACCCCAAACCACGTAATTATGTCAGTAAATATCACTGAACATCCTAGTGGAGATGCAGCTCACATTCATCTTCTTGCTACTATAGCCTATTTCATTAAGGGAACTTGTATAAATTAAATGAGCAAAATAATGGTTTTGATTGGTGGTAAGGTATATTTCTCCTTAGAATACATATGACTAGAGCCAATCTAACCAACGATTTCATTTGTAAATGAGATCTTATTGTTTTTCATTCCCTAAGAAGAAACCAGAATTACAGCCCTTCTAGATCAACATCTTTCTTTCTTGCAACACATTACGGATATTCTCCCTTGTCACCAGGTAGACGGGGGGCACGATCAGCGGAGAATTGTTTGGTCCAGCCCCTCTCTGCTTTTTCCTAGTAAATCATCACATACAGACCGAAAGGTTCAGAAAAGATTCTTATTTCCATGAATACTCAGAGAAAACTAAGAACTGATCCTTCTCACCTAACTACTTTATCACAGCAATGTTCTAACTTTTAAATTCCATCTTTGTTTGCATTTCTGCTTTTCTTAACAATTTCACTGATTGAGCCAAGACGTTCCAATACAGTCTCTGGATCAGTTATAATATATGTAGCCTTTTAGATTCTGGAGAAAAATATGCCATTCATATTGCTTACCATCTAAATAACACACTGAAATCAGCTTATTTAAATCTTCATTCCCCTCATCAAGCATGACAGACACTTTTTCTTCTACAAATGACATTACGAAAATTCCTTGTAAAGACACTGTCTCTTTCTCAGCTCAGAGTTTAAGCTGAATTAATTGTCATTTTTCTATTCTACCTGGTGCTCTAGCATCTTCTCATCTCACTCTCTTTACTGCAACAAGGTTTACAAACCAAGGAGAAGCATTAATAAAATAGATTGCTTTTAAACAGTAAAAGTACAAAACAAGATCAGAGCACATTTTATTGTAATCTTAGGGAAAGAGATTCTGGGATATTTGTGAAGCCATGGCACGATAGAATTACACTTTCAAAACTACATCACCAAAACCAAACAGCAGACTATTTTCTTTTGATGCATCATAAACACGCAAAGAAATAATAATGAAATAATGGCAGACTCATCTGCCACAATACCACAAATAGTTATGATGATGGGAGGGATGTGCAGAAAGTTGAGATCTATTTTAAACCTCAGTAATTACAAACTAGTTTTTAAATATACTCAAAGGACAGGGTCAGCTTTTTTGCAGAAAATCTGAAAGACAAAAATAAATTTTCTGTGATGTTAGAAGAATATGGTCTTTTTTCTCACAATCTGCTTCTTTAAACTCAAAAAATCTTCTAACTAATCTATTCCAACCCATTCTAAATGGCTAGCTAATGGACCACAGCTATTTAATAGGAAGATATTTATTCTGAATATCCACTAGAAGTGGAAAATTGAAATCATTATGGGTAACTGCTAAAAACTAAGCTACCTGAGCAGCATTAAAGAACACATTAGTATCTGAGTATGTAAAAAAAGCAGAATTGCGAATTTTGCACCTGCAAATCACAAGTCCAAATACAAACTGGATTGAAGGATAAAAAGATAAATTATTTATCTAAGTTTCAGCCTTAGTGGAAAGTGAACATTTATTAAAATCTCGTAATATGCGTCACTGACTAACAATCTTATTTGAACCCTCGGGAAGGAGACCTGTGATTGAAAAGGTCTGAGAGAACAGAAATTCATGTTTAAAAATTATTCCTATAGAGACAGAGCACAATGGCAGTGTAATGCACTGAGCCATACAAGTTTTGTGGGCAATACTAAAAATAATTTAAGAACAACTGCAGCAGAGCTGACTTCCCATTATATATATATTTTGATGCTAATCTTATGTAATGCATTTGGTGCTGATCAGCATTACAAAGATCAGTGGTCTAAAAATATCTGAACATGACAGACAGATAGATGCTCCTCAGCCTATATCTCCATCCATTACATTCACTAAAAATAGAATATTAAATTACAGAAGGGGTTGGTTGCACTGGCATCCAAAAAGGTGCCATCTGAGTTGGCTCAAAGAAATATCTGGCTACCTGAAGAAAGTGCTGAACTCCTGAAAAGAGTTAATATCCAAGAGTTTTCTTGCACCCATCCAGCAGTATTTGAAGTTGTCAACTAGCCACAAAGCCACAGACAATTGTGCTATTTGCAAGGACGAAAACTCTGGTAGAAACAACAAATGCTATCTGAAAATAAATCATGTACAGCTGACAAGTATTGCAGATAGAAAAACACGTTTAGGAAAGCATATCTTTTGAAGCTCTGGCAATCTAAGAAAATCTAAAGACCAAAAGCAACGCTACTATAGAAGAAATCAACATCTCCTAAGTTTTTCCTTAGAGATTTATTTACATCAGAAGTAGGAAAGTATGAATTCCAGATGTGAGAAAAAATTATCCCAATCTGCCAGCATTTTAAGCTTCCTCTTGAACAGATTTTGCATGTCGCTCTTGTTCAGTCTCATTCACATACTGGCTACATCCATAGCAGTAAAGGAAACGTGCCAGGAAAGGTTCCTGGATCTGGCACGTGATCATCTGTACTGCTAGAAGGTTAGGACAGTCATTAGCAAGTTTTTGGCCTGCACCAACAACTACTTTCCCAATCTCCAGCCACAGCTCAGGAGAGGCCATATTACAGATTCTATCCCCAAAAGGGTGCTGGCAGGCAGCCACGTGATCTGGGGAAGGGAAGCCCTTCCCAGCTGCAGGGCAGGCTGTCCTGCACTGGCTGGCCACTGCCCAGGAATGTTCCCAGGCACCTTTCCTTGGCTGGCATAGACATTACTGTTATCTCCCATGTTGGAGACAGAGAGAGTTCACAGCTAGGATAGAAAATTAGCTCCTGAGTGTCAGTCATAAATCGTTACTGACCTTGTACTCTCAACTGAGAGAGGCAGACATTAACATAAACATCAGGGTGACAGTGTGGAGCAATTTAATACACGGTCTTTCTGTGGCAAAACTAGACTCATTTTACTGATCCATGAAGTGATGCCAACACTGATCAGAACAGGCCTCGATGATAAAAATTTGCCTTCAAACAGATGAGACCAAGCTCATTTACTTAGTTACATTTACTGTTCTAAGGACAGTTGCATGTTTTTCTTTCCACATCCCTGTTTCAAAAGCAAATCCCTACCACATGGGGACAAGCAGTGAGTGATTGGGACATATCAGCATTTGATGCTGCCACTTGTTATGCTCTTTCTTTACTTTCTTAAACAATAATGCACTATAAAAAACACATCAAATACTCATCATTATGACAGACAATAATAATTTACAATAACTCAATCTCATTTACACTATTTAGCACCAGTTAATCGAAAAGTAGATCTCAGTAAACCCTCACAACAAATAAAGTTTAGAAATAATGTATATTAGTTTTAATCATAGAATTTTTATGTCAGAGTCACTTTACATTTAAACATTAACCCAATTAAATATTCAGAATTGTTTTACAACATCAGAAATCCAGAGTTTTACCACTGCATTGAAAAAGAATATCAGGATAAATAAAAGCTTCCCAGTTACTTCCCGAGAATGTTTTTGTACTTGGCCAAGTACCCACATATTACTGCTCTAGTACTCTGCGACTGGTGCACATTCTAAAACCATGTATAACATTCCATAACTCAGAAGTAAATGTAAACAAATCTCAAGGTACTCCTGAGATCCAGGATAGTGAGAAAGGCTGCCTACTCTCTATCACAGATACCAGCTGATGCTGACTTTTCCCTCAAAACAATCCAGAATCCAAAAACCTCATTCACCAAAGAAAATGCATACAAATTTCTTTGGGTCCAAAGTGTACAGTAACCGATTGCTTTTGGGATCAGAATAGTAAAAGGTTACTCATTTTGCCTTTTGGCATGTCCACTACCAGAGGTCTTCAATATATGAATCAATGTCCTGCCCTTTGAGGATGCGGACAACTAATTGAACCTTGGTGCAGGGACTCTTAATTTTTGAGGCACTTGTGCATACTCTTTAATCTCAAAATTCACTTCTGTTACTGTGTCTTTAGCATTTTAACTTTGAAATATATAAAATACACTAAATGTCACCTTATGTTTTCTTAAGAAGGTAGAGGAAGAATTCTTCAAAACACCAGGAAGGCCCGTGCTTTCTATACAGTGCT
The DNA here is from genome assembly GCA_013401335.1 of Brachypteracias leptosomus. Taxonomy (NCBI): domain Eukaryota; kingdom Metazoa; phylum Chordata; class Aves; order Coraciiformes; family Brachypteraciidae; genus Brachypteracias; species Brachypteracias leptosomus. The sequence goes on along the minus strand of VYZX01007015.1, from coordinate 33,093 downwards.
TAAAAATTTCCAAGTGGCATATACTAGGCAAACCTGATAATCAGAAAATCCCACAACCATTGCCAAGGGTAAAATCCTGATGAGAAGCCAAGCCTCTACCATGAGCTGTGGGCAAAGGACAGATTAGTAGATCTCCCAGAGCACTGCCCACAGCCTGTATTTTGGGCCTCCATCTCATTCATCAACTTTTGTAAGATTCATGACACAAGTCCAACCACATTTAGTTAAGGGAATAAAACAATGATTCAAATTCTCTATTTCCTTCCTCCCTCATTACACCCACTCTCCTTCTTCATCTTCTGAGTGCTTCCTCTTTATGATTGCTTACAAGTCTGACAGTGGAAAAGATCTCCATTATATTATCTGCCTGCAGCCTCTCCTCTGTTGGAAAGATCCCCTTTTTTTAGACAATTTTTTCTGAAACATATTACTCCATAAAATACAATATTCCATATTTAGGAACCTCTCCAATTATATGCAATAACAGCTCACACTGATTTTAGCCTGATCTACCCTAACTTTACGATAAATCTGTCTAATGTAACATGGCCATGCAGAGCCTTGCTTTGCTTGCACTCCAAGCAGACATGAACAAGCTGTGCCTGTGCTCCAGGCTCAACGAGAGTGTTGTACTCAGCAAGGTGCCAAGCCTGAGCTGGTCACCCTTGGCTTGGAGTGGACCTAAAACGTGCCTCGCCATCTGGGAGCAGAGCAGATTGAGTCTGTGTTTGCCTAAACCATGTAAGCATACCATTACACTTCCACATATGAAAACGATTTTTTTAAGATAGTTTGATCTACCAGAAGTTGCCAGTATAATCACCCCCACCTGCTTTGAGAAGCAAGTGGGCAACCTGATTTTTACAATCCTGCCTCTTCAAACTACTCTTTGCTTGTTTATTGGCCAAAAGATACGAGGCCACTTTGTCTCTGACAGTGATGCCTTATGGTGGGAGGAGGCAGCAAGACACAGCCTCCACAAGACAAGACAGGAAGGATTGCTGTGGGACTCTGATTGCAAGTAATACAGTCTGACAAGATGACTATAGCTCTAGGGAGGAAACTAGTAGAGGTCCCCAGGTTCAAAAAGTAGGAGAATTGCATCTTCTCTAAACAACTGCATTTTCATGTTCACAGCACAACACATTTCATCTATGTGCACTTGGTGGGTGTGTTAGTGTATTTCAATCCACCCACATGCTAAGCTGAACAGAAATAGCACAAAAGTAAGAGAACATACAGTACTTATATTTCTACTCACAATATATGAGGTAACTGAAATCACCACTCTAAAAGCAGAGAGAATGCAACAAAACCTCCAACAATAAATACTGTTTGAAATAGTCCTATGCTGAGAAGGGAATAGACTAGAGGACCAAATAGGACTCTTCCATCTTCAATCTCTTTAAGGTCAATGGATCTTGTAATTTATTTTTCTGCTTGTTGGCAAAAGTACACATCTTGTAAACTTTCAGAGCTTTCAACTCTCAATGTCTCATGACTTCTCTCCGCAAGACATCCAGTTCTAGCTATCAGTAAGAGAAATAGCTCTATCAACAGTCAAATCAAAACATAGTGATTGCAAAGGTGCAACAAAGACATTTCTCATTATGAAAGAAATCACAACATTTCAAATACATTTAAAATTCAGCTGAGTAAATGACAAAATTACAGGTAATCCACTGGGGATATACAGTTTTGTTTCACTTCCAATCAACAGGCGACTATCATTTTCATTTTTATATACACAGATGAGAGATCTGACTTAAAGTAGCATATGAACAAAATCAAATATTAATTTAAAAGAAGTCTGCAAACAACCATGCATCTTTTTCAAAAATGAACAGCCATAATCTGTACTACCCTACAGTAGTGGTATTCCACGTGGAGCATATGCATTACAGGGGTTATGCAAGACAATCCATTGGCATGCAGGAAGAAAATATGAGAACTTCAATAGTACCTGTATATAATTCATAATTAAATAAATATACATATAATAGGGATGCATTCTCAAAAAGTTTTTATTGACAGGGATGCATGACCAAAAAAGTTTAGAAATCACTGCCTAGAGGATCCTGCCATGCAATTACTGCTGCCATGTCAAAGACATCTAACGAAGGTATTCATAAGATATAAGGTCTCTTTTACATCTCTTCCCACCTATCAGTTATACAAATGCGTAAAAATTTACCTAGGAAGCAGATTTGTGAGCTCCTATCTTCTGCTAAGCAGCATGGATTCCCAAAAAACCCCCAAATTACTCAACTTTTTCTTTGTTTTCAGGAAACTCAACTTAGTGGTTTCTCAGGAATCTCTTCCTTCCACTGTACTTATTGCTAATATTTGATGAAAGAGATAATTTTCCTTATGTGGTCAGCTAAAGAAGAGCACATGTTACATGTGTCAATCAAGGTATTTGCAAATGGGAATGGATGACCCCTCTGGAAAACTCTCAAATCAAGGAGAAAAGTTAGTGTTCTTTTTTATCTGGGCTACCTTACTTGTATGAAGTAAGTAGCTAGTGAACAAATCTGGTTGAGTAAGCAGCCATTATGTTAGAAAGTAAGCAATGGATTTCAATGTGCAAATGCAGAAGAGGAAATTTTGTTCTTATCCAAAACACAATGATCAGATTTGTTAATATTTTCCAATCTTGAATGAAAAGGATGCAGAAATGGTGATTAAATGGAAATCTCGTTGTGTCTGTAATCATTATGAGGAAGTTTGGGCTACCTGATTTAGGGAAAATGTGAATAAGAAGAAACAAAATAATAATGGCACAGAGAAAATATACCAAGCACTCTTCCTCACCTAACAAAACACAGGTTGGATGGTGATGTTGAAAGGTAATACTCTTAAACTACAAGAAATATTTTTTCTATTTAGTGTAATGTATAATTATCCCTTCAAACTTTGTATAGTAAGAACATGTGCAATTACACTGAGTGAAATTAGGACAATAATTCTGAAAACTTCATGGCATACAACAACCACATCAAGCATCAGCGAGGGGTTAGCTAAAGATTCACCCAACAGCAGAATATATCTACCTACTGCTCAGAGGGTTATTTATATCTTCTCTGAAATCATTTGAATTGGTTAATACAAGAATAGGTCTCAGGCACAGCAACAGCTAGTTCTTGATGCGAGGAAAGCTGAAAATCAAAAGCCAGCAGTGTACGAAGCCACAAGTAACAAAATGTTTTGGATTCACAGAAGAGGCCATATTTTCTTACTTGTTTTTGCTTTAGTATTATATGTACAGATTGCTAAATGCTGCTTTTACTCAAAGGTAAAATCTATGAGTCTTGAATAACATTTTACTTGTTATTTGTCCTATCTAAAGCTAAGTGGAGAAACAGCGATGAAATCTCAGTGAATTATAATTCCTTTTTTTGTGAAATTGAATAAATAAAAACCCTGGCATCAGAACGTCTCAACATTTTTAGGACTGCCTATTTCAGTTTTTCAGCATTGAAATTTACCTGCAATATTACAATAACATTAAAAAAAAAAATAAAAATCTAATGACTCTTAAAAGCCTCCCCCAGCCTTCCTTCACTGAGAATTCTGAGATTCATTTGTTTACTTTTAATTTGGAAGAGAACTCAATTGTGAATTCCTCCAGGAAATTAAATTTCCACCTTTAGCACTGCTCTGCTATAGCTTTCAGAAGTGAAGTGTCTGAGCAGAAATGTTACATGGTCACCCTTCTCAGCTTTAGAAGGCAACTGTTGGAGGCTGGATTGCAAGACTGAATGAAGACTGCACTCTTGGCTACACCACCAAAACATAATCAAACAGTGCTGTCTCACATAGCTCCTGTTCTACACATAGTACACATTTAGGGTGCAATCTGTCTGCCCAAATATAGGTACAAAAAAAGAGTTAAGATGTTCCACCAGATTATATCCACAGGGCTGGCAAGCACAGCACAGGACAAATGGGAGAGCCATGTCCTTCTGGAGAGGCAGCTGGAGGCTAGGCATGGTATTTTAGCTCTTTAAAGATGGTACTATACACCTATGTCTTGGCAACTGTGTTGAGCTCTTCCAGTTTCTAATTTTGTAACATGTATATCAATAAGGAATAAAAAAACGTAGCTGTGTGATGTATAGTTGATACTGTTTTATAATTTGCATATATATTCTTGAAAGACATTCATGTTCCTTCTGCCAGTTTGACTAATCTCAGCGCTTAGTTTTTCAAAGTTTCAGGTTTTATTTTCAGTCGTCAAATTCAAGAAGTTCAAGGGCTCAGACTTCCTCTTTACTCCTACATTCTTTTAGTTTAAGGGCAGCTAATATGAAGCCACAAATCATACACTTGTCAGCTTATTTCTACATACCCTTTCTTTCAGGGTTTCTTAAGAATTTGCCAGCTGGCTGATCACAAAACATTGTTCATTTTTGAACAAGCCACTGGCCAGATTCAAACTCTAACAGAGATGATGAGCACAACAGAGCCTGGTGCTTTCACACTTACGGCTGATATGTCTTTTTTTTCCAGTTGAATGCCACTCTTTGACACAACACTCCATGACAAATAGAGACACAAGTGTAGTTTTTTTTACTCATGATGAGTAACCTACTAAAAATCCTGATTTCACTTTGAAATTATAAAGCCATGATTTGCTGTCTTTAAAGGAAGACCCAACTTAAGCACTAAGCTCTAAATACATAGAAAAATAATGTAAAAACATTTTTATTTTAAATATTCTTTATGGCCTTCATGACTGCTTCACCTGCATTGCTTTTTCATATGCTAGTTTGCAAACTTCCAGTACAATTCATCCAACAGACATGGTAAACAAGGTATGTGTGATTGAATTTCAATTTTTTTAAAGCTATTCAGAGACAGCAGGTGTCTAAAAGGTAAGCAGAATCCATGCCAACTTAATTGCTGCAATATTTTGCAGTCAATTGTTATTAAAAATTGCTGGCAAGTGTCTCTCTTTAAATAAACCATATCGTAACTGAAAGTTGCCAGAGTCTGAGTTTGCTTTCAGGACCAATGTTAAGTGAAAATCATGTTTACAAATACAAGTAGTAATTTCTTGTGGGTCTGTGTATTGCAAAAATTAATTTTCCTCTCTTCATAAAAAAAGCATTAAAATTTCAGCAATGAACTTCACGATAAAATTGCAGATCTTCAAAATTATTTTTTCATATGATGATGACATTCCCTATACTATACATTGGCTTTTTGGAAATCCCTACCCAAAGGATAAGGCTTTGAGGATCCTTCTTCTATTCAGTTTAACAGCAGAAAACAGTGTATGGCAAATTACTTTGTTTGCATTTGACAAACTGCAAAGATCAGTTAAATATCTGGCAAACAATAAATACATAGAAAAACCACCAATATCTTTTTCAAATAGTGAAAAAATATATTTGAAATTTCCAGAGTTTAATATGATAAAGACAGTGTATCATGATTGAACACCAAATATTGGTAAATACTAAACTGAATTGAATTGTCATAATTTTACTTAATGACAACCACAATTCTGATTTTTAAAAATTAATATAGCAAATTCAATTTGGAGTTATACAGACAAATTTTACTGCTATCAATAGATTGTATTTATCTGAAGACAGAATTTAACCAAAAATATTTCCAAATACAATGGAACACCAATTTGAAGGTTTTGTCTATCTAGATTGATTCACTGCAAGTCTACAAAAACCAGAACATTGTACATAGAAAAACATAAATTTTTAGAAATTTAAAATTACTTACAAGCTGCTCAGACTTTACACCATAGAGCTGGATGGTCTTTGCCACGTTTTTTGCCACAGCTAAACTCAGATCTGGATCAACAGCAGCCACATTTAGCTCACTGGAAGCAAAGATTACAAATCTTAATTAACAACTAAACAGTGTTGCATTTAATTGATAAAGAATTAACTATGAATACGTAGTTACATGGCATGTCAATTTAGAGAGAGTAACGCATAAAACCAAGTCTTTCTAAGAACCGTAATTCAGTTTACAATTTAACAAGTCATTTGGGAATTGTATGTGCAGTGTTCCTATTCTAGTAAAAATGAGCAAAGTTTAGGAATGACACTTCAGTATGAAATCACTATTAGTAAGCCATTCAAAAATATTGACTGCAATTAACTACACTCAAGCTTTGGCAGCAGCCTTCAAACATTACAGGTGAATACACAATCATTCAACTCTGGAATTACATGAGCTGTGCAGAAATACCCAGGGGACGCCTTAGCTTGACACAACTAATAAGCTGTTTTAGGCAATCCTTTATAGTAATAGAGGCCCCAGAGGAATGACAGGGAACGAATGGAAGAAGGAAAAGACTTCTAAATCACTTCCAGTATTTCTTGTTCATGGAACTCCTCCAGATCTCCTTCAGTTGGGGGTGCATTCATAAATGCTCTACTGAAAACACACAAGCACAAGGACCATCCTGCTAGTGATGAGATGAACCTCTCCCAAGAACTGGAGAGACTCTAGGCACTTTGACATAAGAATAACCTTCTCCAGGAACTCTGCAGGGCACCAAACATCATTAGCTAAAGGTCACTCTGGAAAACTCAGCTGAAATTTCATCATTTTCATGTCATTTTCCTTTCTCTGCAAGTAGCAAAATAACATCAATAACCACACCAACAGGCATGTTCTGAGCATCTGCAACTCCCAGTCACAAGTATCCTGTCAGTATTTAATATTACACACACACTCACATGCACATACTGGGAATACTGCCCATCANTCCAGAGAAGGGCAACAAAACTGGGGAAGGGTCTAGAGCACAAGTCTGGTGAGGAGTGGCTGAGGGACCTGGAGAGAAGGTGGCTCAGGGGAGACCTTCTTACTTTACAACTTCTTGAAAGCATGTTGGAGCAGGTGGGGTCAATTTCTTGCTGTTTCACTCTAACAGAATATTTACATCAGGTATTATCACTTGCAGCCAAGCGACTATCATCTTCTCTTTGACACAGTCAGAATAATTAAGATATCAGACAGTTATGGTATGTATGAAGTTTCGCTTCCTGATGTTTTATAAGCTTAAACAGTAAAACTTAAGAGGATGATCAAACATTGGAACAGGCTTCCTAGAGAGGTGGTTGATGCTCCAAGCCTGTCAGTGTTTAAGAGGCATTTGGACAATGCCCTTAATAACATGCCTTAACTTTTGGTCAGCCCTGAAGTGGTCAGGCAGTTGGATCAGATGATCATTGTACGTCCCTTCCAACTGATCTGATCTGATCTACTCTATTCCATTCCATTTCCTGATTTAATTCTTACACTAACCACTTTTATAACTATAGAGTAATCAACCTTTTACTGCTGAGGCAGTCTCATTTCTAAAATTGTTAACTTATGAGAAGAAATGTGCTGAAGATCACATTTTGCAATGTACTATAGTGCATACCTGGCTATAGTTTTAATGATGCTGTCAAGCTCATCAGAAGAAGGAGGATTCCGACCTCCAGGTGGGAAGACAAGATTGATGGGGTCAAAGAGTCGAGATAAGGATTTTGATAAATAAGCAGCTTCATATTGTTGCAGTGAATCTTTCAAGGCCTTTTCTGGACTGTGGGTATAAGACAAAATTACTACATTTTAAATTAAAATACGCAATAGCATTGAATCTTTCCAGACCACACAAACTTCACAGTATAAACCTGTTTTTTCTTTCTGCTCTTTAAACATATGCACTTGAAAAGATTTTAATAGTGTATAACACCTTGCTTTTCACTTGAACCACTTAACTATCCAGGGAGCCATTCTATATAGTTCAATACAGTTTTTAGTATTTTCTGTAAGGCCTGTGTGGAATGTCTACTTCAAGGTGTTTTTGAAACAAACAGTGCCAAAAACACCTGCAAAACATCAGCAAGATATTCAGAACTGCAACGAAAGACCTTTTTATATTCACATATTTCTTTAGTTATATAAAAAAAGAAGTATCTCCTGATATATGCATGCATATAGAAAGCTTCAAATAGAAAGACTCTTCTTAAATTTATCTTTAATAAGCTTAAGTCTTTAATATTTCTATTTGTGAAAATGAGTAAGCAGTAGCTCTCTTAAACATTCTACCTCCTTGTCAGAAGTTTAGTGAACTTTTCACTTTGCTTCCATTGAAGTCAATGATATGTCTCCCACTGACTGCTCAGGAACATATTTATGCCAATAAAAATCTCACATAAAATATTCATTTTATCTTACATAAGTCTAGAAGTCCTAAAAGACTTCATGAGCCTGTTTCAGTTTGATCTTTCTGATATCTACCACTGAAATCATGTTTATTCTATGAAGTATAAACATAAAAACTGTGAATCGTAACAAACCGAGCATTTGTCACACTGCAGCGATAGCGGTATCATTAAGAGAAAGCTACTGCTGTAATTGCAACACATAGAAAACTGAATTTTCATCTTTCTGCCATTTTTTTTCACCCAAAGAGACAGAAAGATAAAACTAGTTCCAAAGTCAGGGACTTTGTGAAAGACAAGACAATCCAATACTGTTAATTATATATTCGAATGAAAATCCCAGAGCTCTAAAATAGTATTAAAGCAATAACTGAAAGAGGAAAAAAAAGGCTTTACAATATTCCCACTCTGACAACTTGAATAACACTAAGTTCTTAAAAATATGCTGCTTTCTTGCAGGGTACAAAGCTTTAAACTTTATAGCGTCAGAGTTCATAATACATACTCATAATCTTGGGGTTTTTGCATGAATATGTCCTGTGTATCTTCTTCCATTTGTTGTAGTTCAGCAAAGAGATCAGTAGTTCCACTTGTATTAAAATTCCTCTGAATATTTTCACTGTATTGTTGCAGGCGCTTCCACAAGTCATTATAAAGCCTTAGTAATTTAGGGTATTCTCCTTCAAAAGCTTGTTTCAAAAACATAGAGGCTGCAAGATAAAGTAGTAAGCAATATGCATTGCTAAGTTCAAACTCATTTTTTGATTCATTTAAACAACATGTATCCTTGTATTTATATCAACGAATGCTATACTATGTTATACAATCTTTAGTATTAATAGTGTAATATTTATAGTTAATTTCAAAGTGGCACAAGCTATCACATTAAATGCAGTTGACAAAGGTACATATCTAAAGCAACCAGCATAAAGTTCACAACTGGAAGACTGGACACGA
>VYZX01007015.1:0-11618 GCA_013401335.1 Brachypteracias leptosomus | reverse complement strand
CCCCGCAAAATGATTTGCTGCTTTTAAGGCTGCTTCTCACTTTGCAAAACTGTTCTCTGAAGCCTATGTAGGAGTGAAGGACCCAAAATAAATGAGGATCAGAGATCATTTTCAACTCTTTTACAAGGGGCTTAGAGGGACTCTTATCTCTAATTAGGAAGGTGGCTGTCACAGAAAGATATGTTCTGCTTCCACTGAAGTCAATTGTAGTTTAGGTATTACAACAGCTGAGGCAGGATTAGTCACTACACATTGAAAGAGAGAAGCAATAAAACAGAATAAACTGGAGTAACCTATTATCTCTCTGAAGGTGAATTAAGCAATTGAAAAAAGTGATATAAATAATATCCAGTGATATAAATAACCAGTCATTAGGTGAACAAAAATATCAATATTACATTATTCAATTTATTCATCATTTTAATTTTAATCCTCAACATTATGAAAACAATAACCATAACTTTTTAAAAAATGTATAAAATTAGATGTCTATTTATTTTCCCCAAAACTAGAAAGCAGAACTTAATGAACCCTGAATTCTTTTAGCCTTGCTCCTCAACTAAAATCTAGTCATTAACCTTTTTTTCTTAGATAAAACCACAGAAATGTCCATTCAATTTAAAAATAAATTTATTTCTTCTTTAAATATCTCATAGATCTTAAAAAAATTAAATACATGATTTTAATATTTAGAGATTAATAATCTATAGTTCATTAGTAGTATGAAATGTAACAGTTTATACAATGCACTGTGAGGGCGTAATTTCTTTTCAAATTGTATTCATTTCATACTGTGGCAAAGAAAACAACAAAATCTAGATCTGCAAAGGGAAGGAGTGGAAAAAAGCGCAGTGTAAATTTAACCTCCAGATACTTCCATGATACTCATGTAAGTCTTAAATCTCGGCCATGTTTAATGGTGGAAAAATTTGGAAATGAGTTCTGTAAGAGAAACTATTGTGAAGAAAGATGCAGGTGTTGTCATTGCTCTCCTGCTCAACCCCAGTATTTATAAATTTTACAAGTTATGTGCCTCGGTTTCTCCATCTGTCAGATTTCTGGTTTGTTTCCTTTTTTTTTTTTTTTAAACAGTTTTTGTGAATCCTTAATTGATTCGTTAGTGTTTTTGAAACGACATTTTTGGACACAACATGATACAACACTACTAAATATTATTAGGGTAACAGGTAGTTAGAAGGCCTGAAAGCACATGTTTGAGATCATAACACAAAATTGGAAAAAAATGCAGGCTGTGCTATTTGTGAAGAGAAAGACACAAAAAATGACCAATGGAAAAAAAAGAGAATTATGTAAAAATAAAAAAGGCAAGTAGCTTTCTTGCTATTACAGGACTAGTGCTTTAAAAAGGCTGGGTCTTCTCCTCTCTTATGCTTCCTAGGATGATACTTGCACCGCAGTAATCAAAACAAGGAAGCAGATGGACAGGCAAAGTGGTACTGCAGCAGCTGCAGAAGATGACTATAATAATAATGTTGACATCAGTAACAGTAATTAGTGCACAGACTGTAGAGTAGATGATTCGTTTTCCTATCTTCTGGCATGGGCATGCTGCCCTAGTGACTGGGCATAATGTTAGTACCTTTAGTTTGTTTGGTTCATTTGCTCAGTTTATTAATGAAATTGCATACAATAAAGAAAACCCAACTTTTCACCCTCTCCAGAACACTTGAAGAGAAAAGCATGTTGTCTCAGTTTGGATCAATACAAGATAGAATCTTCATTAGCAAATGGCAAAACGCCAAATTTTCACTTGTACCTACATTCAATGTACACACAATTCATACACTCACATAGAGCCATCTGTACAAATGCTCTTGCATTGCAGCAGCACATAGTACTTGTCTGGTTTTGTCAAAACAACAGCTCTCCTGTTTGGTGTGACCTCACCCGTCTGTAGGGTGGTGCCACATCTTTCTCAAGGGACAGTAGAACAAATGGTACAACTGTGAGAAGGGCCAAGAAAAACACTGTGCAGCACTGAACCATCTCAGGTAAGAAGAAAGTAAAGCATCAGTGCTATCAGCAGTACTGTTGCCATGCTGAGAGTGCTCTGGTAGCACCAGACAAGGATGTACCTCTACTCCTCAGCTGCCTTACTGAGTGACAACTGTCCAGCTCGCTGTGACACTACACTAAAACACCTGTTGGAAGAGCAACTAATGGGAAGACTAACTATGGAGAAACAAATAGATGGATTTTATCTGGGAAACACAATTTGTGACTTAGATGCAATTGTGCAGTATGAAGTCAAAGGGAAGGAAGAATAATCAGAGACCACAGAACATGCTTAGCATATGACAACTGAAAAGTCTTTTATTTTATTTTCTAATGTTCCTTACTCTGCATCTACTTTCTATTGAGATTCATTTTGCCTGTTCATTTATTTTCCAGGATGGTAAAAGATTTCCTTTGGCTTCCCTCTATTATCATCCTCAACAATGGGAAAAACTCCTATCCAGATCAAACTGTTTAATGAAGAAAATACACTAAAAGTTTATAAACTTTTTGAGGTGTTTTATGTTCGGTGGTTTTGTTGGTTTTTTACAACACAGAAAGAGAAGCTTGAAGTGCCTCGTAGAAAAGTGATGTTCTGTGCAACATCTTTTGGAAATGGGCTTAACAGACAGATAAACTTAAAATGCTGTATTTAACCTTCATTATTTGCTTTCACTGTTGAGAAGACCCACATTTGCATATGAAGAGTTTCTTCAACATATTTCAAAAATTAAATTCATGTAAATTAAAAATCCAGCCATATACTTGGAAAAGGACGCATCTGCATAAACACATCTTTTGGATTTGTTTTTTCTCATCTACTAAGGTAGATGAGATAGCCTCAGTAAACCTGTTCCTAACACTGAAGGATACCATTAATCAAATTATTGGAAATATGAACATAAAACAAAGCAACTATATGATAAAGAATAGGTATTCAAAGAACAGCCATGATTATTTTTCAAGGGAGAAATTGCCAATAAGTAGAGAAACAGATGGCTGAAAGTGTTAGATGAAGACACATTCTCCTATGCAAAGTAACAGACTTAATTAATTACTCAAATCACATGGTATTTTATGGAATGACATTAATGATTGGTAATAAAAATTGACAGTACCTTACCAGCCTCCTCTAAAGGATTTTTTTAAATTATTATAAAAAACAATATGTTTACAGCCAACAAATGTAACCCACAGACCATAAATATATCTTTCAATATTAGACTTTTCCATTAATTTAATTACTACTTTTTTATGGAAAGGTAAAATTGCAAACAAAAGCACTCTCTCATCACACTTTCCTTAATAGAATTACTAAAACATATTCAGATAAATTAAAACTTTACCTTAACTATTTCCTCTATGAAGCAGACATGTGACACAGGATCTCTTTTCTTTGTCAATACTTTCTGCAAATGCTGCACCTGTAAGAAAGAAATTATTGAGAGGAAAAATTACATCTAATATCTTATATGCAAAATTGCATGACTAGACAAACAGAAATTAGCTGCTGAGTACCTGCCCGCAAGCAGCACAGATCTGATCCATGAGTTTCTCCATGTTTGTCCAGAGGGCTGCTCGAAAAGCTGCTGTGTTCCCAGGTGTTGGCATGGCAGCTCTACCAGGGCCACCTAAATGATGTTTTTAAAAACACACATGAAAATTAAAATATTAGAAATATAAATCTCTATGCACTCTGATATAAGAATTAAAAAAAAAAATCAAAGCAAGCTAAAATAGCTTCAAAGCAGAGTTTTGTGAATGGCCTCAGTCATCTCAACTGAGAAGTTAACTAAACTCTGAAGTTCAGTGGGGATACTTCAATTGTCACTGTTACCTGCTTTACCAATTCAAGCCTCCACAGAAACACTAAGGGAACACCAAGACAACACCACCGAGCACTGTCGCAGGATGCAATAGCAAAGTGAAATGGCAGAGACACTAGCTCAGCACTTAAATGCACAGACAAACTGCTAAAAAATGGGACCTTCCATCTGAAGGGCACACAGCTTCTAAACCACCACTTTCCTTGAGAGGGGCTATATTTCTTTATTATGCTAGTGATTGTGGTTTTAAAACCTCAACTTGTTGCAGAAGTTTTTTAAAAGAAGTTTTAAATGGCCAAAATTCAAATTTGCCTGCCCACCCAGTTCCTCAGTATTCTTTGGTATCTGAGCTAACATGAGGGAACTCAATAGCGCAACATTCCTTCATACTGAATATTCTGCTTTGAAACTATTTCCATCTGACAAAAGCATTACAATGTAGTTTCAGGCTTGTTCCATTGCTTGTAAATAATGTCTACCTGCGATCCTCCCACCAACACAAAGAAAACAGAATTTGCATTCATCTTTCCATGACAAACTGCTAAAAAAATGCTGCAAGGTTGTAAACTAATTAGGACAATTTTCTGGGCAAGTCAGGAAAAGGGAGGGTGGAGGCCAATAAAGGAAAAATTCTGAGCCCAGTAACAACAAACAGACCCAATTCTGGCTTTGTATTAGATGATTTCCAAGACATGCCTCTCCCATCCTCTACAGGTAAAAGCAAGCAGGGAAATGTTCCTATAACAGGCTTGGATGTGACATTTTCTTCCATTTGACAACACATTGTACTTCTATCAAAAAAGTCAGTTCTCATTCTCTGTAAAACAAGTATCCTACCTCTTGTAACAGTTTGAGATGGTTGGGTCAATACTTTGATATCCAAAGCATTTTTTATGTTCTCCTCTAGGACTGTGCAGTATCCGTCCACCACATTAGCAATGGTATCCTTCAAAGTCCCAAGGTTATGGAAAACCTGAAGAGCAGTTCCCACTTGAGTAGGATTCTAGAGAAAGAAGATTTAAAAAAAAAATTACTACCTTTAACTGTACTATATTTGGGTTTTTATCCATGATGAGGCATTATTTTACTAGGTAAATTCATTTTTAAGTTCAGTCTGCTAATTCATTTAACATTAAATAACTGGCATTCTTAGTGCATAACAGAGAAGAGAGAGCAAAGGAGAGGACTGATTTCCTTTGATTGCTTAGCAATGCTTTGCTTAGCTTCCTTTGGTGCTATCCTCTGAATAAGAACAACAGGAAAAAAAAAAGAACTGGAAGCACTGCTGGCAATATCTAATCTGGGGTGGGTTACCAGTGATTGATCCAATAATTCTGAGGTTACTTACAGTACAGCTGTAATCAGCGATAGTGTTGCTAATAATATTGTTTTAACATGCAGTATCTGTTACGGTGCTGTCATTTAAGTGCCAAACAGTTAATTAAATGTGATACAGGCTTAAAAAGAAAAATACTAACCAAGGACAAACACAGGCAAGCAGGTGAAGCCCCTACTACTGGCTACTGCAGAATTTAAGCTTGTATTTCTACACTTCTATTTCTGATGCTGACAATAACTTCACCTTCCTCACAGAAGAATTAAGAGTGCAAAGCAACGCAGCGATCATTCCCAAAGCCTGCAAGAAAAAAAAAAGCTCTAGCTCCCCTGTATTATTCAGAGCTTTTCCAAAATACAGGAGAGTGAAAACTATCAAAAAAATGTGCAGGTCCAATGTTTAAGAGACCTTTGATTAAGATTGAATCTGATTATAATTCCACTGAGCAACACTGAACACTGGCATGGGCGCTACTTAGCAAGAGAAAAGCCCCAAATTATTGTCTTTGGAAACTAAGCGCTGTCATCCATACACTGAACACTGCTTTTTTATTTAGCATTCACAGGCAATTAGTAGAGGGGGCGATCAGTTGATCATACACACATTAGAGATGCAGTCTTTTGTCATCCTTCTTAGTGACTTCTGCCAGCAGTAAAGAACATGGTCTAGCAGAAATCCTGGCACCCAGACTGGAAAGAAAAATCTGAGACCGCAGACAGGTCCCATTAGTAACCCCACTTCAACTCTCCTCTGGCAGTGAGACCTTACACCTGGTGGTGGCTTCCTGCTGGAAGACCTTCCTGGGGCAGACCTTCCTGCTGGTGGCTGCAGCAGTAGTAGCCACTAACATTGAACGGGTCTGCTGCAAGACCAGTGCAACTCTGCTTCACCTTCTCCAGGTCACAGTCTTTTTCAGTCAGATACTCCTGAGTCAAAGAAATAGGGTATGATCACCTACCTTTCAAGTGTGGTGAACTTGCACTGATACCATAGCACTAAAGCTACAATGCGACTGCTGTGCTGAGGTTTCACTTACTGGCACATCCACCTACTGCAAGAGGTTTTCTGATCCATTGATAAACAGTGCACTCTTCTCAAACCTAATGTTTCAAAGGTCACAACACTAAAACTACACATTCATGTCACTCTTCCTAGGCTTTCTGCAAAGATCAGAACCACAGTTGAAGCAAAAAAGCAAGATCCCATCTCCTTCCCCAACTCCAATTAGGAGTTTCCAGGTTTAGTGGAAAGTGAAGGAATATTAAGCATGTATTATGGTTTGCAGACCTTATACTAACTGTACCAGTTTCTTTTTCCAAACAGTGTGGGAGTTAATGAGCATTCCCAGCATAGTATTATGGGTCTGGGACTTGTAGGTTTAGTTTTTTGACAACTGGGTATGCTGTAAAATTTCTAAGCATCCTGTGGGTGTGCTTGTGGAGGTGGGAAAGTAAGCCATAAAGACTGGAAGATTAATGAGATGTCAGAAAATGAAGAGTAGTACAATGCAAGGAGGGAATTTGGGGACAGAACGAACAAGAGAAATAAAATATAAATGGGAAGAGGATGGGGAACAGAATGAAAAGAAACTGGAAGGAAGAAAGAGAATGAAACTGAAAGGAGCAAAAGCAAAGATAGAAAAGACTCACCTAATTTACCAGTCTTTCCTGCTGAAATGGTTCTAATTCTAATAGAATATTTACACAATTATAAAACCAAGCAGAGAGTCAGTAATATAAAATCAATACCTTACTACTACAGTAAGAGCACTCAATCAGCTTTCAGTCAGATTCTAACGTTTATATATTAACTAACAAAAAAATAGGACAGCATCAAAAAGTGAGCAGGGCATTATCCAGCCTTGAAACACTGAAGGTCAGATACTTTCCTAACAAACAGGTGGCATTGGCACAAATAGTTTCAGGCAAAAGATGAATCTCAGAGCTCCCACATCATAGTTTTGAAACTAACTCTGCAGCTACTGGTCAAGAAAGAAACAGCAATGTGCTGCAACAGAGCCTGAGCTATGTTTCAAAAGAACTTATTTCAGCCAAAAGTTGTCAAGCAATTCATTCTGAAGTTAGGAATAGTTAGGGAATAACCAAAACACATCATTATGGAAACTTCCTGTTCACTCCAAGTAGCTTCCGAATCTACCAACAAAGTTAAAATCAGAAGAGAACAAAGATCATGCAGGTGGCCTATTTCTTATCTGCTTTAAATTGTGGACATGGCCGCTGACAGAGGGCTGCTACCTCATGTATTCATCTTGTGTAATGGGAATTTGAGATATATTAAACCCCTGACAATGTACAATAAAATATCTTCTTTATTTCTTTCATATATAGTATTTTTCTGTCCTCAAAACACAGTTTGTGCTTTATATGCCCCAGATAGGCTATACAAAGTCCATTGTTGGTTTATCACTAATCCGAAGAGAATTGCATTTTTTATGCACAGTTAGTTTCTGCGTTTAGACAATATGTTAAAAAAAAAAGAAGCATCTCTTGGGACAAAAATTGTTATGTTAAAATAAAATGTTGGAAAGCAGGAAGAAAGCAAATGATTGTACTTTTAGGCTTGCATACATATCTCAAAATTAAGACTGTTTGTCATTAATACACACAGGACAAAATTTTGAGAATCAGTATTGCAGAATTTGACACTATCAACAGACTTTATTTATAAGAATTTGCCCCTAATATTTTCCTTCTATTTGACAAAGCTTAAAGCTAAGCACTTCTGAGATTCAAAAGATTGCCACAATTTTTATCAAACGAAAAGCATGCATTCAAAGTTAAAAAAACCCCACCTGACTACAGAAGTGATTTACAATGGAAAATGGAATCACATCAGAGAATAATATTCAGAACAGCTATTCAACAGGAACAATAGGGAAAATAATATAACTATTTTTGAGATGGAATTTAATGAGTTTATTAGCAGTATTTCATAATCAAGTTGTCTGCCACTGCAGGCAACTACACTTAGCAATTTATAAATGTTCTCCTTAGAATCTCTGTCTGTAAGATATTATGTTCCTTTTTGGTTTAAGTGTCTTTTGTAAATGAAAGCTCAGAGGTAGAAGCTTTTACCAAACACAAAATAGGCTGGTTTTACTATGTAAAATATATGGGCAGTTAGAGCAACAGCAAGACACAATTCTACTTCTCACAAGGTAGTCTCTAGCAAGAAAATACCCTTTTATATGATAAATCAGCATCCTAAAAATATTTGTACATATGCCTGTGGGATAATTACTGCAAATTGAAAACACCAGACATTGTTTGCACATGAAGGATAATAACAACATCGAGAAGACCTCCAGTGTGGTGTACAGCTGGCATGCAAGGAATCCCTGCTGGACTGGTCCCCTAAGCAACACGATCTGCAACCTTGGACATGACACAGAGGATGGAGCGGAGTGGAGACACTGCGGCTAGCTCCTGCAATAACGGTGCAGAGGATTGGACCTTGAAAGGTGATAAGTTGTACCCTCGCAACCCTGAGTCATAAGTCTGTCATCCTGTGACATACTGCTGTCCTTTGTGCGAACAATGCTCATTATAACGTCATCCACCAATCACAAACAAAGGTATGCACAACTACAGCCCCTCAAGCCCTACCTTGGAGGTAAAAAATAATATAAAAATAGCCAAACAAAAGGGAATTTTGGGGAAGACATTGTCGTGGGAGACGTCACTCCTGGGATCAGTTGACAGGCTGATCTCTCTCTTCCCCCCCCATAGGGACACCTCTGGGTGAGATACGAACTTTCGCGAAAGCTTAACTTTAACTTTTTTTTTTCCTGGGTTTAAAAATCTCTATAGAGTTGCCTTCAATATTGGCATTTGTGTACACACATTTTGCAGACAGTGCATTCATCACCGGCAATCTACAAGAACCTGTACTCAGTTGCTTTGAATATATCGCACTATCCAGGTAATCAGCCACACTGCTTCTCACTGGGTGCCATGTGAGTCCATAGAGAGCGGCTGGACAGGAGTACAACACATTGTTGAGTGAATCCGTGTCACCGGACTCATAGTGCCAAATTGGGCACCACTCAGGATTTAAATCTAGCTGCCGCCCCCAGCCCCTCTGATATCTGAGAATAAGCTGGAAAGCAAGGGGGTTTATTTCCTGCCAAATGAATTTACTGCTTACTTAACACAACAATGCCATAAACTTTAAGTTATGTCAATCAAGAGAGTAAGGGGCAAAGAAAAATAGTACCGCACTACTGTTATTATACTGTTAGCAGTACAGTATAATCCCAAGTGCATAAACACGACCATACAGAAGTGAAATGAAACCATGACCCTGTAAACTGTAGGCCTACAACACTCCTACTCAAAGATTAACTACAGTGATCTTCAGATTGCAAAAATTAAAATGAAGCAGGGAGCTAAGGAGAGATGGAGATAAGTTCACCAATAATACCCTTCCCCGTTCAAAGCACTCCTCCATCCGGCATGTCACAACATAAAATGTTACAGATACACAGAAACTAAATTCCACAAATTGAAGAGCTTTGGAAGACCCAGTGAATCATTGGTTCAACATATGAAAAAAAAAATCAACTTGCTCAAAAGCAAATTCCATCATGAAAGCAACTCTCAGAAATATTTAAAAACATCAGGAGCTTCTCAGCATCCATCAGACAATAAGTTGTTTGG
Source organism: Brachypteracias leptosomus (assembly GCA_013401335.1). Lineage (NCBI taxonomy): Eukaryota > Metazoa > Chordata > Aves > Coraciiformes > Brachypteraciidae > Brachypteracias > Brachypteracias leptosomus. The sequence continues at coordinate 1,761 of VYZX01007015.1, read as the reverse complement.
CTGAAAGGTTGATATTAGTCAGCACTTGAATAAAGGCATGGATGTTTCTATTTATGTTTTAGCAAAACACAAAGACACTCATTCAACAGCAACACTGAAGAGACGCTCATATCAAACACATTTGCTCATTTTCTCTATCATTGATAACCATTCATTTTACTAACATCATTTTCAATTCATTTTATCCTATCCATTTGGTTCTGCAGACCAACACAGACAAGAAAAATAAGTGACATTCAGTCATTAAGTATGAACGTTTTTTTCACAAAGGTATCATGTGGCTGTTTTCAAGGGTAGGCAACTAGACTCAATAACCCAGAAGATGCTGTCCAGCCCAGCATGACATTTACATTCTGCAAAGTAGAACCCTATTTGGCTGCTTCGCTTCCCACAAAGACAACCCTGTGAAGCCTAAAAAGAAATGTCATTAGAGACTTAAATAAATACATGTCACATTTCTAATTTGAAAGTATCTCCTAGGATGGAACCAAGTCATTTTTTTGTGTAAACTGCCAACATTGCAACTATTTTATAATGTCCAACATGGTAGTCTTATTTTATGATTGCTAGTAAGGTTATCAGAACAATATTCTGAAAGTAAGCCTAAAATGAGGCAATATTCTTTTTCACCATTAGAAATGCAGCTCGGATGAACAAGTCTGCTCCCAACAAGGGAGTGTGGTGATGGCACTGTGCTAATTTGGGGACAGGAAGATTCTTAGCATAAGGCTGAGCCAAAAATAAGAAACCTGGATGACAGGCAAAACTTGTGGCTCAAGTGCTACAAAACCAGCTCCCCAAACTCACAGTCCACCTTCTCAGGGTATGCGATTCACCATGTGGACCTTTCTTCTCCAACCAGTGCTGTCTTAGAGAGGTCCGCATCATTATTTCTTTATCCAGTGCAAATCTTTCCATATGATCTCGTACTGCAGGGTTTTCACCTGTTTGGATTATCAACTTCCCTCTCAAATGAAGATAGGTTAATTGTCACAAATATTTATGGTCAATACTACCTGTGACAATTAGAACTACTTTCATAAAGAAGTAGTGTAACAAATTAATTAATTGCTAACTGTTATGTAGTTAAATTTCAGAAGCGCCTGCACCATATAATCAGGCCAGCTCTCCGAGGAAATGTTCTTTCACATGACAGTTTGGAAGCACCACATACAGAGATATCAAACTTGGACTAGTCCCTCACTTAGAAATGATGCTCTATAGTTACTAATCTGCACAAGAATATTTCTGTTTTCTGACCGAAAATCTTCATTATTCCACAGAGAACAGATGACCCTGATCAGGAAAGGCTATGGCAGAAATACAACAAAGGTCTTCATTATATATATAATTATATCTACATATACATATTACTTAACAGCTGCGATTTCAGCGTACTGCCACATCCTCACCTCTTATGTAGTAAAACATTTATCATGCCCTCTACATAAGCATTAAAAGCATAACACAGTACAAAAAGAATTGCACACATTGCTTAGCTGAAGAAAGATCTATAATTACTAATTAGTCCAGATATCATTTCAACAAAGTGTTCTGACAACGTGGCAAGCAAGAAATACCATGAATATATTTTGAACAAATCTACATTTCCTTGCCATCAAGAAATAATCAGCATGGAAATACAATAACCCTAGGACAGGACACACATTGAAATAATCAAACTTTTAAATTAACATATATTCTCTGACAGGAAATACCAGAAGTTATTGCAGTTCTTCCAGAGTGTGGTGGGTTTACCTT
>VYZX01007014.1:28455-51011 GCA_013401335.1 Brachypteracias leptosomus | reverse complement strand
TTATTACATGGACAAAAGCTATTCTGCTGTTTCTCTTGAGCACCTGAGATTAAAAAAATCCAGATCCTCTTCAGATGAAAATATCTGCCTCAAGGCAAGCATTAGCTGTCTTGCAGTCGTCTATTGTTGACGTGAATATTTGTTTCCACTTTGGGTAGTTCTGATAATATAAATATATTCAAGGTAAGTGCTGCNTTATTACATGGACAAAAGCTATTCTGCTGTTTCTCTTGAGCACCTGAGATTAAAAAAATCCAGATCCTCTTCAGATGAAAATATCTGCCTCAAGGCAAGCATTAGCTGTCTTGCAGTCGTCTATTGTTGACGTGAATATTTGCTTCCACTTTGGGTAGTTCTGATAATATAAATATCTTCATGGTACGTGCTGCAAACAGATCCTTGGGTAACTAATCTATGATCCTGTGCATTGTGTGTGGTGAGTTGCTCAAAAGCCATCCAAAAATTACACAAGAACAGCAAACTGCTTAATTAATAAGTAGGAAATAATAATTAGACTAGATTCCTGAATTCCCACCCTCTTATTCTTTACCATGCTACTCTGACCTGCGTGCAGGTATCTCCTTTTGCACCACCTCCACTCTTCCTTAGTGCTAAGTGCTTCTAACCATCTTCTGTAAGAAGTGAGCCTGTGTCTGTTTCTAAAGCAGAGCTGGGCAGGAGTAATAGTCGTAGCGCTGCTGCTTTGCTTCATACATATTCTCTTTAGCAGCAGGAAAGTGATGTGAATCATAAAATAATCTGAGTGGGGCTGCAATCTCAACAGCAATCTTAACTTTGCCCTTGAAGCTGATCCACTGTGTAGAAATGGATTCAATAGTCACAAGACAAGAGATAGCGCAAGTGAGACCATGACTCATCTTAAGCAGGAGGAGTATCAGCATCTACTCTCTGCTTACAGCAGCATTTGTGCAATTTGCATTCAGCTGTCAGTGGCTACAAGACACAAACAGAGAAGAGGGCCTGAGTTGAATGAAATGGTACCGAATGTTTTTTTTCCCCCATCTCTTTGCATTTTAGGACAGTGGGGAACTGTTCATATCACTTGACATTAGGCTTCTGCAGTTGTCAGCAGAGACATGGTCTCTTCCTGAGTAGAGTTCAGAGCCTGTTTGCTTTTTGCATTGAATTGCCTTTTTCATTGACTGCTGAGAGAGGTTTGCCACATAATTTGTTTGACAAAGTAGATACCTACAGACCCTCTCCTATGTATCCAAGCTGGTGTGTTTTTACTGTGAAAGACTATTGGATTTGGCCCCTTGTAGGCACAGGTGAGATTGCTTGCATATTGGTTTGCCTTAAAGTGTCAGTTCCTTTTAAGTGAGCTCTGGGCATAGAAAGCATCTATCAGACTAGGAAAGAGTAGTAACTTGTAAAAGAACATGGCTTGGAAATCCCACATGGAATATACCCAGGCTTTAGGTACCTTCAAGTTAGGTGCTAGGTTAGGGATTTCAGGACCGTAACTTTGGGTTTGATATTTCTATCCTAGGTTGCTTGAGCTGACTTCTTGTGCTCTGAGGTTTTAAGTTTGCAATCTAAATTTTAATGCTAGGATGCCTGGACCCAAAATATCTGAAACCAATAAGTATCCTTTTATTTCCTCACCCATTGTTTCCTGGCTGCTGTTACAGACGTACCTTATTGAGGGATACATCCTTCAGCTCTTGATCATGTCCCAGGAAGTTAAGAGATGAAGTTGTTGAGTTCTTTGTGGTGTAGCGAGCTGTTTGCTATATGATATTTTATCTTCTGCATGTGAAGCAAGACAGACGTTCCAAACAAGGATCAGAGAGGGAAAGAAAAAGATGTTAATTTGAGCCTTGCTAAGAAACTCAGATAAATGAGTGTGTCAAATAGAAAAGGACAAAATTAATAGGGAAAGACATTGGATTTTCAAGGTTCTCAGAGGGCATTAAAACAGNTGATTTTTTTTTTTCCTCCTCAAAATCAGTAAATGGGATGCAGAGAGAAAAAAAGTTACTATCTCCAGTGAAGGAAAGCCTGGTAGCACTGACGTGCTATACATCGTGTGTGGCAGCAGCCAGCTTGCTGTCTTATGTATGGTTTTATGTGTGATAATGGTAAGAGTTGGGATTTATTGTGGAGTTCTGAGAAGGCCCTGAGGGCAGTGAGCTGTATCAGACTAGGCTTCATTAGTTCCACAGTTGACAGAGGTTTTGTTTTATTTTAAAATGAAACTGTGTGTCCATTTGAATACAGAAACAAAGGAAAATCTTGTTCTATTGTAAGTTTCATGATAAAAACTAATTCCTACTAACATCCCTACTCTCCTAGTTGTGATTTCAAGTAAGGTGGGTGAATTAAATATGCCAGCTAATGGAATATGACCCTAGAGGCCAAGAGAAACACAGGATGCCTCAGAGTGCTCAGATGTCCAGATATATCCTTCCTTCTGAGGCTTATGCTTTACTACTCCACTCCTCACATGTTGCTTCAACATGGGATATTTCCAGGGGGCATCTGTGCTGCTAGAAGAGTGTTAGTGAGTTTAGGTACCTTTCTGTTTGAATTCTGGTGGCTTAAATGCATATGAAAGTGTCAGTCCAATCTTCGCTTTTTGGAAGGGTGGTTTATTCTGAAAGATCAATGCTTTCTGCAGCAGCAGATTCTTTTTTGCAAGTAGAAGGGCAAGAATAAAGTCCTCTACAGTACACTGCAAAAGATCCTTCGCACAACAGCAGCTGATACGTTTTTTGCATATAAAGAGAACATGTTACATAAGGAAAAGTTATGAAAAAGTGAGACAATTATTTTAAAAACATTTAAAAGTTTATAATGGCTTTTAAAAGTAGGTGATAGATAAGGAACATAGAGAAATGCTAACTGCTCAGAAATATCTTAGGGAAAAGAAACAGTAATAGGGTTTTGTAGGAGTTTTATTTCTAAAAGCCTAATTTTCAGGACCGAAGTCTATCATAGAAAAGATTTGAAATCTTTATTATTGGGTTACATTTAACAGGATGGCACATCTTCAAATCCTTCTCTGATGCAGACATTAGGAAAAAGAATATTAGATGATAATATCAACACCTTCTTTAATGATTTAATAAATAGAAAGAGAAATGGGGAACATTTGCTTTATTTGTGAGTTTGACTTATAAAGATAGTGAAGTAGTTTTACTAGGGTAAGAGTGTATGATGTTTGGTGATATCATACCAGTGTCATGAAACAAAGGTAAACAGATGGTTCTTTTTTCCCATTAAAATAGGAAAGTTAAACAAAATACAAGTGTGAAGGATTCTTTCCTCGCTACTCTTGAGGATAAGCCGTAATTCTGCTGGCTCCTTGAGGTATGTTAAATTGTGAAGTAAGTCAATATATGAGATGCCAGGATAGCTATTGCTGGATCCCAGGATCTAAAGGAGATCAAAGGTTACATGAAAGATGATCTTGATTTGAGTGCTGGGAAGCCACGTGCTTTCTCAAGTGTTTATGGAAGTTAAAGTTTTATAGTTTCCTTAGACCTCATGCTCCAAAGAAAAGGGTAATTAACATAAATAGCCTTCTAGGTTTAATCCTTCTGTGGCTCTCTCACTCAGTGTTTCATTACTTTATCATATACTGGNTCTCTGCTTACAGCAGCATTTGTGCAATTTGCATTCAGCTGTCAGTGGCTACAAGACACAAACAGAGAAGAGGGCCTGAGTTGAATGAAATGGTACCGAATGTTTTTTTTCCCCCATCTCTTTGCATTTTAGGACAGTGGGGAACTGTTCATATCACTTGACATTAGGCTTCTGCAGTTGTCAGCAGAGACATGGTCTCTTCCTGAGTAGAGTTCAGAGCCTGTTTGCTTTTTGCATTGAATTGCCTTTTTCATTGACTGCTGAGAGAGGTTTGCCACATAATTTGTTTGACAAAGTAGATACCTACAGACCCTCTCCTATGTATCCAAGCTGGTGTGTTTTTACTGTGAAAGACTATTGGATTTGGCCCCTTGTAGGCACAGGTGAGATTGCTTGCATATTGGTTTGCCTTAAAGTGTCAGTTCCTTTTAAGTGAGCTCTGGGCATAGAAAGCATCTATCAGACTAGGAAAGAGTAGTAACTTGTAAAAGAACATGGCTTGGAAATCCCACATGGAATATACCCAGGCTTTAGGTACCTTCAAGTTAGGTGCTAGGTTAGGGATTTCAGGACCGTAACTTTGGGTTTGATATTTCTATCCTAGGTTGCTTGAGCTGACTTCTTGTGCTCTGATGTTTTAAGTTTGCAATCTAAATTTTAATGCTAGGATGCCTGGACCCAAAATATCTGAAACCAATAAGTATCCTTTTATTTCCTCACCCATTGTTTCCTGGCTGCTGTTACAGACGTACCTTATTGAGGGATACATCCTTCAGCTCTTGATCATGTCCCAGGAAGTTAAGAGATGAAGTTGTTGAGTTCTTTGTGGTGTAGCGAGCTGTTTGCTATACGATATTTTATCTTCTGCATGTGAAGCAAGACAGACGTTCCAAACAAGGATCAGAGAGGGAAAGAAAAAGATGTTAATTTGAGCCTTGCTAAGAAACTCAGATAAATGAGTGTGTCAAATAGAAAAGGACAAAATTAATAGGGAAAGACATTGGATTTTCAAGGTTCTCAGAGGGCATTAAAACAGTAGAAGTGGAAAATAATAAAATTATAAGAAGTGCTCGAGTGTCTTTAAAATATTAATTGGGTGCTAAAAGTGAATGGCACATGCACAATACTGCCTCTCAATAACAGTAACCTGAAACGACCACCTTCTGTCTCTGCAAGCCTTTAGAGTGCTCTGTCCCTTTGCAGCTCCTTTCCTTTGATACACTTTGACAGAAGAATCAACGCCTGTGGCTGCTCACAGTGTGGCTGGGTAGCTGTAGAGACTCCCCATCAGTCTGTGATCTGTTTTGTAAGAAATGGCATTTATTCCTCTGAATGGTATCCTGCTGGTGTTTGCTTAAACCTCATGGCCGGCTGCTGGTTATTCTTTAAGTCTAGAGCTCTCCCGGTGGTTTGGTGGAGACTCAGGTTGATAGCAGCTGTGCTTTTACTCCCTTTTCATTCACCTGCAGCTCTTAGGGTCATGCTTGTTCGAATGGAGCAATGGAGTCTGGTTGTAATGTCACTCAGCAGACTGTACCCATGTGGCATTGAATTAATGTTTGAAAAAAATCAAGAGATTGGGTTCATATGCATACTAATGGGACAGGTGGGTAGCTGCGCCTCTTTGCTGGCTCCCCCAAGTTGAATGCTTCATCACACACATTCTGCTTGGAGGAACAGAGTGGTTACAGACCCACCTGGGAAAGGAAAATAGCTGCTTCCTTCCCAGATATTCTGGGTGTACGAGGCACAGGATAAATTGTGCTCAATATGAAGTTGCAGAACTCAAGGGCAAAGAAAGCAGGCACAGTGAAACATCAGTTCTTTCCCTGTACACCCTGCCTCAATTGTCTGGTTAGAAAGCAGGAATATTATTTGTTGGAGAGGAGATTTTTAAATAATGTTTTGGGTTAAAACTGAAAATTTGGCTTAATACACTTTGTAGTATATGTGTCAAATCCTTAAATCATCGCTCATGTAAGACTTCAAGTGAAGACTTGTGTTCTGTATAGATACTTTGCATCTCTTGAATTGTGTTTTCAGCTAACTTGTAAAAGCTAACTACAGGAAAATAGTTTTTGTGGAATGTAATGTATACACCTCAAAACAAGAGGTTTGGGGTTTTTTGTAGTATATTAGTAGGAATTCAGGAAAGAACAGATTTCTTTTAAATTACAAAAGCTGCATAACTCAACAGACACCAATGGAAAAGTGTTTGCCATAAAATAGTATTTCTCCCATTTTAAAAAAATAGGTTTTGTTTGTGGTGTTCTCATTGAAGGTTGTTTACTTGTGCAGTAAGTTCATGTGGCAGTGTAACTTCTTTTGTAGGTCAGAGATAAGGCTAATAATGATAACAAATGAAGCACAGTTATGAGAAAGTATCAGACACTATCATCAATTGTGAAAGCATGTTTATATTGTTTATTTATAGACTACTTCATCAGAAAAGTGTTACCAAAGTATCATATTAGTCATAAAGCTACACTGTTCATCTTTTACTCATGTGTGCCTGAGGTTGGGGAACTTTCCCAAACATAGATGTGGAATGGAAACCTAAGAAGACTGTTACTATGGGCAAGGCAAGGGACAGAACAGGAGGAAGAACTTTAAAATTGTCTTAAAAGTTTATGATCCATAGGAGGAAATTAGATGAAAGGCCATTGAGTGAAAAAGTTAAAAAATTTAAGGAAAATACTTGCAAACTGGGTTGCCACTACTAGATTGGGGGAGAATAATACTTGTCCATGGAGAAATGTGACAAGTAACTAAAAAAACCCCAACCTATCAAAAAACCTCTTTGGCAAAATAGCGATAGTTATTGACTATATGATGATTTCTAGCATTAGCCCTCAAATCATTGTACAGAAGCAGCATTACTACCATTAGAATTTTAAGATTAAATTGAGCTATAGAAAGGGCAAACATCAATTTAAGCATACTGAACATCCTGCTGTGTTGAGTGCCCAGCCTGAGTGGTGCCAGCTCTCCACACTGCCTGCTGTGGTGGTCTAGAGGGGGGCTTGAGCAGGTCAAAGGAAGCCTCAGCGCAGGGAGGACTGTCATTTGAAGAAAGCATCTGAAAGGTTATTTGTAAAGCAGGGAAGATGAATTCGAGCTGCTGTTGCAGCCTAGTTTCAGAGTGATGGGGAGCAGGCACGTTGCGAAAGTGGGAGGACTTGTGAAGGATTTTCCAGATCTTTCCCTAGAGCTGGGCAGTGTCTGCTGAAGCAGTAGCTATTAGGCAGAGAGGTGGTAAAGCACTTCCTCTGAGGATAAATGCTTTTTCAATAGAAGTCAAAATAAAGCCAAAATCTCTGAGAAATTAGAAGACAGACACGTTACACATGATGTTCTCTCACAGGCAGGGTTCTCTGGCCGCTCCTGCCCGGCAGACAGGTGGGCCCCGCGGCAGAGGCCTGAGTCTGCCATGAGCTGAGGGGTAGCCACAGCACGGCTGAGGCGAAATGGCTCCCGGAGAGCCTGGGTGGAGGGGGCAAGGCTGCTGAGACCTGCTGCTGTGAAGTCCTGTTGGTGCCCACAGGACCCTGGTGGCAGCGTGGACCTGCACAGGGACACGGATCCTTCTGTTTTTGGCCTTATGGACAGGAATGGGAGTAGATAGAAAAGCCTGTAGGTACAGGTGAGGGCTGGAGACCATGTTGGATGGAGGGGAACAAGAGCATGTCCTGAGTTCAAGAGATGTGCTTGTGGGTTTGGTGGCTCCTTACACTGTTGTCCCTGCTTCCCTCTTCAGAAACTAGGAACCTCACTGTGTTCATAAGTGAATAAATAGTTTCTGATGGCAAATACTGGCACTGGCCTGAGTACCACTGTGTCTGGGCTCACTCTGTCCTCTGTCATCTTGCAGCACCAAATAAACTCCAGGTCCTTTCCTGCCCCTCATGTAAAGCCATGAAATTATTTTTGTATGTAGACCAAACAAAATGCAATTAGCCTGGGGCTGCTATTGAACACTTACTAAAGTAACTTATAAATACCTACATTTCCTCACCCTCCGACTCCTACTGTCCCTACTAAAACTTTGTGATTCTTTCTCTCCATTTTGCAGGACAAGTAACGAATTTTTTGACCAAAGAGTATTTAACAAAAAAAGATGTTTGACACTGGATTTATATTTTCCATAGAGGAGCTTGCCTACAAGTTGAGGATTAGTCATTTAAGCTTTCTGAATGCAATTTAAATTGCAAATGTAAACTATCAGAAGGAAACACCTGTAAGTATTAAATCAGGCAACTACTGATTTTCAACCAAATCAATAATTTGTAACAGGACAATGAATTTGTACCATCCAATCAAAACAAATAAGGACTATCTTCTTATTATCATAAAAGCAATAAGAAGACATGACAGCATTCTTTAACTAATTTGTCTTTCATTCTGCACCATAAAGATAACAAAGTGTGGTGTTCTCCTAGAACATGTTGTTTTGCTCTGTATGTTTTTCATCACTATAGTCTGGACTATATTGTTTTTTAATTTGCTGATGGAAACCATCAATTAGAATTAGCTTGAGTGCTGTGGGAGGATAATGACAATAGATATGAAGAGAACAGAATAGTATCTAGCATAAATTAATGATGCATTTATTGTGCATCTCATTAACTTTGTACAGAGCTTATTCTATGAGTAAATAACTTATTGTTGTATCAAAAGCTAGGAGAGTAGGAGGATTTGGTTAGGGAACCATTTAATTATAGTCACTCATCTTAGAATGAAGGACTCCACTTCTCTGATACTAATCTGATTGAAAGAAACAGTATTTTTCCAAATGTCAACATTTTATGTACAGTTACAGGCTGTGCAAAAATATTCTAACACCCATGTTGTTTGCTGAGTCTAAGGCTTGCAGAACTTTCTGTGGAAAAAAAAAAATCTTACACAAATAGGAACTGTCTTATACCTTTTATAACTTTAAAAAATGTTTTCCATTTGGGAATTCTATAAGCTTATATATGTAATGCACTTGTAACCATTTCCAATTGAGAAAAAGTCTCCCACGTTATACATCTCAACCTTCTAATAAAATTTACTAGGGATTGATTATGCTGGTTTCCTACTCCTCAAATCAAGACAATTATCAGAAAAACTATGCTACCATCAGCTGCTATAACTAGAAATTATCATCAGGATAAAGAGGGAGAAAGACCTCAAGCTACTATCACTGCAGTAGTGAAAAGTTGTTGCACATCAAAGTCTGAAAATATCCACATGTTCAAGTAAGTGTCTTCAAAGGTTTTTTCTTTGGGGACACTTGGACAAATTCTGGACACTTAACTCAGTAGGATAGTTAGGAAGGGGATGTGGATCCTCCCACAAGAATGAGTGCATACAGATAATGTTATTTTCATGTACAAATGTGTTTAATGTACATACAAAGTATATTAGTCATTCTATATGTTTGAATTTTAAGTGACCATAAATATTAAGGTATTTGAAATTTGCATTTTCTTTAAATGACAATGAATTTGACTCTGGGGGGTTTTTTTTGCACATAAATGGCCTTATCACCAATGGAAAAGGTATTAAATATCCGCAGTGTGTTCTCTGTGAATCATTAATAATGTGCTGTTCTGAATTCACTAATGTATAATGACGTTTCTTAATCTCATGAAACAGGCAGAATTTTTGAAGATTTACCATCCAGTTGCAAAAAAGGAAATATTTTAAGTTGTTTGATTAAGTCACCCAGAATGAATTAAACCAGTCAGATCAACGTAGAGCCCTTCCTGCCATCCACTGTACCGTAGGTATGTAATTCCTAATTAATGTTTAAAATGCAGTTCACTTGTACTTGATATTTAATTTATAGCTATAAGCAAAGTATGTAATCTAACGGGTAACATGAATGATTTCTTCATGAATGAATCTGCCTCCTCAAAATTATGGGAAAGAGAAAATACAAACACAAAGGTTGCTTTGTTCTCTTTTATAATAAAAATAAATATTTCAATATCTTATTTGTTTCACCATTAGCTACATTAAAATTTTATGTGAGACAAGAGCAGCAGCGTAATTGGGGCAGTAGTATTCTTGTAAGTCGAAAATTGCAAAACATAAAGTCTGAAATATCTGAGAATTCCATGCAGGCTGACAATTGCTGAGTGTTGCCTTTGAAATCCGACTGTTATGCCAGAACTCTTGACTCAGTGATGAAGAAAATGATCTCCTCACGGTTGAGAGTCATTTAATCAGGACTGTAAAATTTGGGTCTGGCTTACCCAAAAATAGTCTGCACTTTGTAAAGCCAGCTAACAAATTCCTTAACTAGAATTAGATTGATTTACTTATTCATTTGAGTGTTGAACTGGAATTAATAATAAAAATAAAAAATACTCTAGTCCCATCAGGATATATACACAGTGTAATTATTTTAGTAAAAGCAACAGAACAGAGCCTATTTAGCAATGTATGCTATACTTATCCCTCTTGTGGGGAGGAAATTGATAAAATATCTTTGAAATACCCCATCTGGCCATTTAGAGGCAACGAAATACAGGTTTATATCACTTAAATTAAATCTGAGCATGTAGCATTTCCCCCTCTTATCAAGAGACATATTCAGCAACATTCTAACTCTGTGGTTAGAATATGAAGGATCTTAAAGCACTGTATGAATTTTTATTATGTCTTGAAGTACATCTGAGCACATAGTTTTATCTCACAAGCTATGTACTGTATATATCTCAATGAAGAGTTCTGTTCTTGCTGGGTTTCTTGATGGTGGGAAGAGGTGTGCTTGTTTTATGCTTTTTCTGCTGAGTATGCCTTGATACTGGATGAACAATAAGCCTCATATTAAAAAAAAAAAAAAAAAAAAAAAAAAAAAAAAAGAAGAAGATAAAAGAGCTGTAAGCATTTTTTTGCTTTATCCCTGTTATGGCTTCTCTGAACACCTTGTCAGTCTCACCACTTTAGAAAGTCTGCTTGATCTAGGAATCAGTTGTATGGCTACCCCTTTAGAAAGAGTATTAAGTATGGGCTTTGTTCTTAATGACCCATATATTGTGTCCTCTGTAAACTGTAGGATGTAGCCTTGGGAAGGAACTGGAAAAGAGTACGAAGGAAAATTTTAGCAATATGATCCAACCTTGCAAATTTTTTTAGATCTTTTTTTTTCCAGGATGTCTAATTAGAGGAGAAAAAAAACCCCAACCTGTAAATGTCGAGTTTTAAACTTTTAAAAAACTGTGAAATATGAAAGGAAGTCTATTTTGATAACGGGCTGTGTAGAAGAAAGAGAATAAATAATGAGAGCTGTGCTTAAAGTGGCAAACTTGGATTCAGTGTCTTTCAAGGAATGACAGGCAGCACAAACTTCTTGTTATTTATTGACAGGGGAGGCTGGTGACCATTAGTGATACCTTTTCACAAACTGAATCATCCTCAGTTTAAGCATTAATAAAGCAATGCTAAATGTCTGCCAGAGCAAGATGACAGCTTTAGTTTTGAGCCTGGACACAGGCTAATTTCAGCAAATGACTACATGTTGAAAGAAATGGGTGTGTGTGTGGGGAGAAAGCAGCACAAATATCAGAAAACTAATCATCCTCTTCAGAGAATAGGTACAATTGCCTGCAGATGTTCAGATACTTGACCACTGAACTCTGAAGGCAGTAGAAAAATACCAGTCCTATACCAGCAGGTTCCTGTCACAGAGGACTGATAAAATTTGCCCCCTCGTGAGACTTGAGAAATGGCCTCATGCTTGGAAATCTCCTTTGCCCAGGCAAATCATGCTGGTGTAAAGAGAAGAAGAAAATGGAATAGAGAGTATGCGAATTTTCCTGGTCAGGTTGTGTAAGTGTGACTTTTGAGACGTCATTGACACAGTATTTCACTTGGGACTAAGAGTTCATTGATGCTTCTCTGATATTTGGTTAAAAATCAGACTCTCAGCTTAACAGGAATTAATTTGTCTTGTTTGTTTCTGTCCTGTTATGTGGGCAAGAACTGCCGAGAAAGAGCTGCCATGTGTAGTGGACAGGATCGTGCTCTCATGCAGGCACCAGGACGTGTTTTTGAGTGCCACCTGCTGGCTTTTTGCCTCTTAGCCAGTCACAGACACGCAGGCGTTTTTCTGAAGGTGTATGTGCTGTTGTGTCAGGTGCCAGTTCCTGGATACAGCCTCAGAGAATACAATTCTCTCGTGCCTGTCAGCTGTCTGAGGGAGATGCAGACCAGAAGACAACAACCGTGTGTGCGTTCCAAGGCTTTCCTGATGTCCACGTTTCACTGAATAAAACTCTAGGCGTTGCTGCTCTGATAGAAAGGTGCAGTAAGAGAAACAAAAAGGAAAAAACACCGCCAAAAAAAGAAAAAGGCTTATGACAAATATACAGTGGAGTCTATTATTCTGCATAGGAACAGTTTATCTTGAAAGCATGATCCCTGCACCGATATGTGAGAGAGCTCTTGGGAAACTGTCTGCTCAGGGTCTGGGTGTCACTCGGTAAAATAAGCAGTAGAAGTCACGCTCATGTTGCTGCTTCTCTAAAGGACTTTGCTTTCAGGATCCTATCCACCGTTTGAGAAATTTCTTTGCTGTGAGTGTGACAGAGCACTGGAACAGGGTGCCCAGAGAGGTTGTGGAGTCTCCTTCTCTGGAGACTGTCAAGAGCTGTCTGGACACGTTCCTGTGTGACCTTGCCTAGATGAACCTGCTTTGGCAGGGGAGTTGGGCTAAATGATCTCTAGAGGTCCCTTCCAACCCCCTCCATTCTGGGATTCGTGCACGGCATGTGTGCCTTGTTTGCAAGAGGAGAGAACAGGCACATCACACAAATGCATTTTGTGGAAATCCAGGTCTGTGATAACTCTTTGGCCATAACAGCAGTCGTAACAACACGATCGGGATGTTGATCAAAGGCAGATTATCCTTTGTAACAATCTGTTCTGAATAGACACTGCCTTCCACTGTGGATGGAAAGTGGCACGATGAAAAGTACTTGTTTATTCTCCTGATTCCCGTAGAGAGCAGGCAGGGAAAAAAGTGACTGGTAGCTCAAATCCATGTAACTCCCACTGGATTTCTATTTACAAACTGCCAGAAGACAAGCTGTCTCTCCCAGTGGCATTCTCTGAGGAGGCCTCCGTGTTGTCTGTGACATTCATTACACACGTGCCTGCACAGCACCTGTCAGTCACTCTCACCCAGAGAGACACCCGTCACTTCCCAAGACATTCCATGAGCTAGATGAACAAATTTAAAAATACAAAATGTTGGAACTGAGTGAGCCAAGGATAACTAAGCAAGCACTGGTAATGTAGACAAGTGCTTACTAAGACTATTTATTCTGTGATTTTGTATTTTTGCAGTCCCTGTTGAGATGTCTCAGTTTTGAAAGAGTTTGGGAGACACTTTCCTTTGTTTTTAAGCACTGAAAATTTAGTGTGATGCAGTTTTGGTTGGTTTGTTGTTTTGTTGGTTTTTTTTCCTTTTTGTCTTGTTTTTATTTTGCTGGTAACTAGAAACTTTGGGGTTTTGCCATTGCACTTGGTGGATCTTCCCCAGAGCCAGGAACCCACAGAGGGTGCATGGCACTGTGTCAGTACCAAGGCATCCCATCTGAGTTCTTTTTGAGTCCTCTGCAGGCTTTGACAAAAGTTTTATCAAACTAGGAATGTCTTGAGTGAAACACCAGTGAAATAGGTCAGTTCATTGGCATTTTTTTAATGAAAATTTTCCAACAGTTAAAAACTAGCCTGGCTTACAGAGGAAGAGAAAGCAGCTGTAATATATAATGAAACAAATGGAAAAAAAAGGGGAAGTTGATAGCAATGAATAAATGAATATAAATGAGAAGTTAGGAATTGAAGACATTTGTAAAGGAAGCAGAAGGACACAAGGAGAAACCTATGGCCATTGGAATTAAGGGTTTAAAAAAGTTTTCTAAAGAGGAAAGAATCCTAATGATGGTGTTAGCTTGTTACTAAGTGGAAAAGGCAGAAATGTCTGTAAGAATGCTGGAAAAAGAGGTAGTCAGTAAACATTTTGGTTACATATTTAACCAGCTGTGTTTCTGAATTCTGTGCTAACCTGTCCACCTTTCATAGATAAGATAGCTAATTTCTCAGGTAAAGCATATTCAGGGATCTCATCTGGGTGGATTTAGGAGGCACAGAAGAGAACGTTACCAGGGAAGTTATTGATTAAGCAGAAGTAGGTAGGGGTTAGCAGCAGGGTTGTAAGGTGGTAAATAACTAGAGATGAGATGAGAAAAACCCCCCTGAACTTAGATGAATATCTTGTATTTGCAGGGATTCATTTTGAACAGGGATTTGATGCAGAGACTTTAATTTGTGCCTACTGACTTTTCTCCTTGAACTGTCAAATTGCTGCTGTCCCTTCAAATCTCTAGGGTTCCTTGGTAATTCTCACCCTGGGAAGCAAGTTCCTTTGCCTTTTCTGGCTTCTCCAAGACTGATGTTCTCCCCTTGCAACCCTTTTTATTCCCTGAGCAGGACTTCCATCTATTTCTTTCTTATTGTTTCACTTTCCCTTTCCTAAGTGGGGCTTGTTACAGATTAATGTGTGAAATTCAAAGTTAGTGGTGATCCAGAATGCTCCTCCTGCTTCTCTGTGGAAAAGAAAAAGGATAATAGCCAAATGATGATGCTGGAGCTGAAGTATCTTGTTTCAACAATTAATGAGGGTGAAAATGAGCACAGGCTCCTAACCTTGGACCTTTTATAATCAGCATTTCTTTATAGTAGGCGTCCAAATAAATGTTAAAGAAAATCTACCTGAAGAGTTCAGTGGACCATTGCCATTGCTTTTCAATAAAACTGGAACTGGAAAATTCCAGAAAATGAGAAGAAATCTATTGTTGAGCCAATATTTTGAAAGGGTGAAAGAGGCTACAATGGTAATTACAGGCCTGCCAGGCTGACATCCATCTTAGGCAAAATAATGGCATGGCTGATAAAGGACTCAATTATAAAGAATGAAATAAGGGTAATAATAATAGTTAGACTCGTGGAACACAGATATTATAAAGCTGATATGACGCCTTTTTGATGAGATTACAGTGTGAGCTGGTAGAAATAAGAGAGTTGTTGATGTGAGGAGGGTTTTTTATGGCAGAGGGGGAGTTGAGAGGGCAAATAATTTTGATTAAGCAGCTAGAACAATACGGAGTCATCCCAGTACATGACACATGAATGAAGAGTAGCTAAATGAGTGATGAGTAATCATCAAGCAGGCACAGGTCTCGTGGTGTGAATCAGGGATGGCCACACAGTGTTTAGGCCTGGAATAAACAGCATCATTAGTGACACAACGTGCAGATGATGCAAAGACTGAGAGATCTGAACATGAAGAGCTTAGGACACTGTCAGAGCAACACAGATTGTTGGTAAAGAGGGTGTTGAGAAACCCACATTTGGATAGGGAACAGAGACAAGGGGGAACACTTATACCATAGCAGACTTCACAAAGTATGAAGGTGAAAGGATTGGCTTCTGCTATACGGTGGACAATATGACTTGTACAGTCCTTATGGGCTTAAACAGGAACACTGAGTGGGATTAGAGCATCTACTTTTATCTTGGTAGGTGTTTGTAGGTTCCATTATTTTTGGAATACTAATTCCAGGTGACCACAAATGTTTCCTTTCATCTTACAGTCTGATGTTAGTATTAAATGTAGATATTCTTGGTTTTATTCTTTCAGTACTCAGAGTCAAGTTTTGTGTGTTTAGTTGTGCCACTTAGTCGATGGTTGGAACGAGTCTCATGTGATACACTTGCCTTGACTAATTTTACTTGAGCAGATGTTGTCTCCTTATACTGGGTATGATTTCTGCAGAGAAGAATTTGTATTTTTTTGGTTATTCCACCATTCTTGAATCACAGATAATTCTGTATTTGCGTGAAGCAAGATCAGAATGCTCTTCCTTTTCCAGATTCTCAAAAGTACTCTAAGGATGTTTTGCAATCATCTAATGGATGTAGGTAGGTCTACAGTTCCCCCAAACCTTGTGGTAATTACCAAGTTCCTCTTGGTAATTTACAAATATTGCATTGTTAAAATGTGAATTTAAAAAAGAATATTTACTACTAGTACCTCTGTGTTATTAATATACTGGATAATTTTAGGCATTCCACGTGATTTTTTTCCCTCATTTTCTCCATCTAAAACCCCTCCCCCTTTGTAAAATGTGCTGAGATCTCCTGATGACAAGATGGTCTCTGTTCAACGATATTGCAAACAAATATTTTACCTGATGCTCTAGTATCAGTCTTAGAGGAATTTGCATTGCAGACAACCTTCAAAGAGGTTTTTCATTGTAATAATAATGCTTTTTCCGTATTAGAGGTAGCATTCTAGGAGCACGGGGATGTAAATAAGAGCTTCTGGAGGTTAAAAATGCCAATGAGTACATCAAACAACTTTGGAGAACTCTCATTTCTAAATATTTTTGTCTGCACAATTGCTGGTCTTTTTGATCCAGTCAATGATTTTTTTTATTGGGTACCAGCCCACAGCCAAACTACATTCTTTGTCAGGGAAGTTGAGTTTCTGTTCCTTTAATCAGCTAAGTAGGTATAAAATTAACAAAACTAGCAGTATCTTACTGGACCTTCATTATTCATCTATCTTTGCAAATATTTAATGAATATACCAGATGTCTGTATTATATTTGTTCCATCTAAGGCTGTAAAGGAAATAGTCAAACATTGCAAATTGCAATTTGTATATGACTGTTTTGGTGTTTTCTCTTTTTATCAGTATTTTTGTTCATTCTGCTCTTGTTATCTATGGATGTCTAAAGATGTCTCTCTCTGTAATGAAGAATTGTTTATTTCCTGTGGCTGTTTATTGTTTGGCAGCTCAATTTAGAGGTACTACACCGTAGATTGGCACATCTCTCTTTTCTCTTCTACTCATTAGCAGGGAGTCTTTAATCTCTTCTTTCTCTGCTTTTCTTAATAATCACAATATCTCAGTTTCCCAGTGGGACTCAGCCTAAGATTGAGTAGAAAATTAGACTCACATCAGGCAGGCTGAGCTTATAATAATGCTGAAGAAGTAATATAACATAAAAAATGACACATTTCTGCTCTACATATGGTTTTAATTATTGTAGCTTTTGGAGTCTAATTCAAAAAATACACTAATGAATTGAACTGAGATAGAAAAATCTGCTTTATCTTTTAAAATAGAAGTACTCCAGTCCAAACATGCTTTAAATAATCTACTATGTTTAAAAGTGTAATAGAAGCTGTTTATTGAATAGAAGTCCATGAGACTCCTTATTAATGTGCATTTTTAAATTTCTTATGTATCTTTGTATTTATATTTAGACCATATTGGCAAAATAGGAAACATTATTTTGAGTGTTGTAGTTATTTGGTCAACAAACTGATCACCAAAGCAATCTTATTGTAGCCATTGAAGAAATCTTTTTGTTGTTGTTCTTGCTACTTTTATTGTCTTGGATTTATGGGGTTAGTGAATATAAGTAAAAATCTAAAATCTTGTATTAAATACTTTCTATGAAGTCCAATCAAATGTATTGTCTTCATACATTTCTATGGCCATTTAGTTTCTAGAATATCATCTTAATTTGCCACCAGATTTAATATTACTTTGGAATTAAAACTTATCTTTAACCAAAAGCCTATTTAATTTGCTCATGTTGTATGATTGAAGTATTTGCACAGCTTTGTCTTTTAATTGAGTATGGTCAAAATATGAAAGAAAATAATATTTTATTATGGATATGATTAAATGACATTGGGGTATTTTCTTCTGAAATATTTTTGTAGGTATCTTTAAAATAATATATACTACAGATTCTGTAAGATTTTTTTTTTTCTTACAACAGTCTTTGACAGTAAGCCATCAAATGTGAGATGATTAATAATGCTGTACAAATAGTTCAGTGAACACAGGTTAGAGTGATGAGCACAGGCTGGTGGAGCATTGGTCCTCAGCCTCCAGCTGAGAAGTCCCTATAGCTCACACTGAGGAGGTCTGGGGCTCAGAGCCTTTCAGCAGGTGTGGTCTTGCTGCACGTTCAGTACAAAGGTGATGTGTACACCTCTCTGAAAGCAACAGGTCTAGAGACGTATACACAGTCAACCAGCCAACACTGGCAACTGGTCAGGTTCAAATTTACTTAAAGTCAGTTAAAAAAAGTTCTTCATTGGCACTTGGATCAGGTCCGGTGATGTTAGCATGGTTAGAAGGTCTTTGTACCCTACAGCAATCCAAAACATGCTCTTGAGGAGTTAATTGCTTTTATTCTTATGGTTGAGAATTTTGCCAAAATATGGTTGTGCTTTGCATACATAGATCTTTTGAGTTTATTTTTCTTCTCAAAACCTTTATGTGGCAGGCAGAAGTATTTTCTACATTCTAGGAAGGCACAAAATGTTTAAAGGGTGAATTAATGAAGACATTTAAACTGTACTTTTATTCAAGGACACTTTGTTTATCTCCCAAGCTTTCTTGGGTGAACAGAGTTTATACATGTAGGTATCTTGGTGGCCCTTTGCCCCAGTGATTTACCTCCAGGCACGGACGACAAATTTGCAAAACCCCTCAGCTGACCTTGGCTGTCCCTGCATCCTAGGTCAGGCCCTTACCACCATGTCTTCATCCCCACTGTTGCTCTGGACCTAATCTTGATATCAGATAGGTGATTCTTTTTCATATGCTGGCTGGCTCAGTTGAATACATAAACAAGACATGTTTAGTCTTAAATCCATTTCTAAGATTAGAAATAAAACCTAGGACTGTGTTTGGATATACCCTTTCACTTCTTGATTACTTTGCAATCAAGAATAGATGTCCTAACAGAATGAGATCCATATTTAACACATGCAGATTTAAAACTCACGGATATAGCTGGTTTGAAAAAATAATACTTTAACACTGAAAAGTGTGCTGTCCTACTTCTATCCTGCTACATACCTTCAATATTAAGTATTGGGAAAATGACAGGACTGGGTGATCTCTGATCTTTGAAACAGATAATTCTGAGTATACTCATGTTATGCTGACAAAATTCTGGCCTTCTTAAGAATAACAGTGAAATTCTCCTGGTTTCCTCTGCTAGAGAAGTGCTACACAATTGCTGCCTTTACTTGCTGGTGAAATTTTGAGTTACTCCTGATTTTTCTTCTTTTTTTGAGGGTGGGGTGAAAGCTGTCTGATTGCTTGTCTGCTAATCCCTCCCCAGTAGATTTTGAACCATCGTTTCAGCTTCATCTGAATTTGAAGGAAGGTAGGATTCTTGAAGTGGCAAGTTTTATGAAACCCCAAATCTAGGTAGAAAACTGAATGTTTGTCCTCCCTGTGGTCTGAGGGAAAGGCAGGAACATCTCTATTCTCTGTCTAGTCACAGGCAGCAGGTCAGTCAGTATGAAAATAACTTTCTAATGACTATATATGCTTTCCATTAACCAGTGGAAAAGTCACAGGGATGTTTAGAAAGATGGTGTGGAGCACAGTGGGGTAAGGGAAGAGATGGGATAGGATATGACCTTGTGGCGGTATAGATGTAGGAGAAAGATGAGATATACATCCATAGGAGAATCCATCTCATCAATCTTTCTGAGCACAGAAGTCCTCTGCAAGTTCTGATCAGCAGAGTATTGTAACAATACGACTATCTGAATGATAATGACACACTTCTTGATGGTACAAATGAAAAATATAATTCTGTGAACAGGTCTTGGTGTGTGAAGGAGGAATGCAGTTCAAAACGTTGTCATTTTAGACTATAGAAACAAATTAGTGAAGTTAGCTTCAAGAGAGATTATTTTGCAATGACTGCTGGGTTTGGGGGATGGGGCTGTGAGAAGGTGGATGCTGGTGCAGTAACACACTGAACATCAGGCTGCTGCATAATTCAGACCACTCTTAAAAACTCTCTCTTGTTAATGGAGCTCTTCACATCTTTGTGCTGTAGGGTTTGTGATACTTCGCTATAAAGCACTTTGGTTTTTTTTGAAAGATGAAAGGATATGTATATATATAAAAAAAGCAGAAATAGATTTTGTATTTACCCTTTATTGAAATCTAGGGAGGAGAGCTGAGTAGGATTTTTTTCCCATGTGATAGTATAATGTCTCCCTGGCCTCTGAGTTTGTGTGGTCTGTTCTGGTGAATCTGGTTCCTAAGCAGATGCCAGCAGCACACTGAATAGGTGGAGGGACCCATTGCTTTTGACAACTCATTTGACTTGTATGTCTTTCACAACTGGATATGCATTTCCATGCTTTCCGTGCAATGTCACAAAAATTGTACAGATTTATTCCAAATTTCAGTTACTAGTATCTTTAGTAAAATGCCCTTTATGTGATGTCCTCAGTAGAAAAAGCTTTTTGGTGTATCATCATCTTCCTATTAAACATAATTAAAAGATGTGTTCTACAATTGACTAAGATTTGGAATCTCTGGATGGTTATGTCTTGGAAGTGAAAGGAGGAGGGATTGTAATAAAAAAAGTAGTGGCATGAATAATCAGTGTAATACACATAGCACAGTGTAATATAGACACAGAATTTCTTTCGTTTATCAGATGTTGTTCTGGTGTAACCTTGTGTGGGAGGGGACGTAAATTTTCTCTTCTCGAAACCCCACAATTTCAGTGTAATATTTTAGCATTTGAAATTTTCTGTTTTCCATCCTGTTGTGGTAAGGATTACTGTGGTAAAGTGGGACTGTCTGTGAGGAACAGCAAACTTGTATTGGTGACTACAGTTGATGTAGCAGGAAGGAAGTTTGCAATTCATACATGTGGAGGTGAACAAAGAACTCCATCAGATGGGAAGGGAACTGGGGCAGATTAATGAGGTCCCTGAGCAGGCAGTGAGGGAGTCCTGAGCTCTCAGGTGTGCTTATGCTCTCAGGCTGCCTTCAGAGCCTGGAGCTTGCAGAGGAGCTGAGCTGTGGACCAGCTCTGCTCCCATTACACTGCATGATAAAACTTCCAGTTGAAGCAAAGTTAGGCCAATGCTGAGTGTGTCTGAAAATCCATCCAAAGTGTTCATCAGTGGTTAATCTGGACTGTGCATAATGAAAAATATTTGCTGCTAAGAGTATAAAACATATTCCTCCAGACATTTCTAGCTGTTGTTCTCCACCAGTTCAGCATATAAATATACTTATTTTAATACAACAGTCTTGTCTGGTACTTTAAATTCAACACAGTAAAAGGTGATATATATTGTTCAGTCTGCATTTGCCAGTGAAAGTGCATGCACATCATAGATAAAAAATAAAATATTAATTATTTTTAAATACATGCAATTTTCCACCTGGGGACAGAAAGACAGAAAAATGCTAGTCATGTAGCTTAATGCACTAATAGAAAGGCACTCCAGTACCACACTGACAGGAGAGGTATAAAAGCCTGATTAGAATATTTATAACTGGTAGCTTGTAAGCAGTCCGGACAAAAGAACATGTCTTTAGATTTTTGTAATGTATTGCATACATTTACAGTACTATATAAATGGTTATTGCTTAGAATATATTCCTTAAAATATGATGATAGTTGTTAATTTACAATATATGGCAGAGCTATGGATTAATTTAATTGTTATCATCTTTTTTCTTTATTTTTTTTTTTTCCCCCACTGCCTGCCTAACTGGCTCCATGGCTATCTATTATTAAAGATGTAAGAGAGGAACATTTTCGTTTCCTTACAAACCACAGCTGCCTTAGTAGAAATATATCCTTATATTTATCCTCTGAATTCAACCTAGAGTTAGAAGAATGTTTATTCCTCTGCATTATTTTATGCTGTTGCATGGAATAATGTGATGATAATGATGGTGTACCTGGAAATGTAAGAGCAATCTTTCAATAAATCTGCTCACATGGCAAGACATTGTCATTTAATTTCAAGCAAATGTGTCTGGTAGTGTTCAGTTCATTTTGGTTCAAGTTTGTTAGAGACAATTCCACAGATTTGAGGTCTGGGGTTTTCGAAGGTCACAGTTCCGTGATCAAAGTCTGTCTTTTTAAAGGCACAAAGTAAAACATAGGACTGTTTCCAAGTCATTCTGATTTTGCATTACTTTTAGTGTAAATCCTAAAGCTGTCCACATATTAATGAGAAATGAGGGCAGGAAGTTTGTCAGAAACGCAGTAGTAGTTAAGCCTTCTTTGTGGAGATTTTTTTTTTCCAAAACATTTAGAGTGGTACCTAACATCTTATGACATCATGAGAGAGTGATTCCCCTTTGTGTTGGGAAGCAGTCAGCTAGGGAACAATTCAGTAAGGAAAATTAGAGATAACTATGTCTGTGGACCAGAATCCAGAGTCTTTGCCACCAGAAAAACATCATGCTTCTATTAATTAGTAGGTAGGTCATAACCCGCTCTTCCTTGTTCTTTTTTCGGGAAGGGCTGAACACTAATAGAAAGTGTAATTAGAGGTATTAAGCAGCCTATTACACATTGCTGCATTCTAGGTGAAAATTGCCAGGACCACCTGAGGTCCATCATTGTTCTGATTATACCACAATATCTTATAACAACATCATTTACATGTTAATTTTCATGCTGTGTTCTGCAGAAGTGAACTGGTGTGATTCTTCTTACGAGTGAACAGCTTCTGGTTTGTAATCCCAGCTCATCTCTGTTGGTTCACACCAGTGAACGTCTCATTGTGACTAGAGGTATTCAAAGTTGTCAGTAGTCCCACCAGTAACTGTCAGGGTGTTTATTTTCTACTTGTGCCCTTGAAGAAATCCATCCTTTCAACAATAAGCTACTCATTATCCTAATGGGTAAGGGAACTAAGCAGTTTTGTTGCCACCTTAATCAGTAAAGATTATTTTGGGATTCAATTGAAGGTATTGAAGAGATTACCAACAGATAATAGTTTCTTGAGCAAGGGATAGATCACAGTATGTATAAATAAGGTTGGCATTTTGCCCTTTTGGAAGAAGGCCATAACAT